>CAJNDS010000155.1:77500-212610 GCA_905221605.1 Symbiodinium natans
AAAACTTAGGGATGACGTTAAGCAGCTAGCAAGGCAGCATAAAGAGGAGCAGAATGTTGCAGCGCTTCATCCTGATGAGATCAACCAGCTCCTGCTTGAGTCAGCCAAGTCTTTTCAACCTCAGTCTCCCCTAACAGAAAAAGGACCAGGACGATGTTACAGCACAACCTTCATGGCAGCTGCGCACTCAACGGCAAGCGGCCCTACGTAACCTCAAGCGAGAAGTCGACCCCATAAGCAAAATAGCACGCTCCGAGCACTTCAAACGAACTCAAGCATCCTTAGAATTTGCTGCCAAAAATCACTCCCAGCAGATCAAGCGAAAGCTGAAAACAAAAACGCAGCACACCCTCCGTGAAATCTCTGCGAAAGTTCGTCGCGATCCACACTCAGCATATAGGTCTCTTCAACATGTCGCACCCTGGGCACCAGAGCCTAAAGTTTGTCTTCGAACTGGCACAGGACGCATACTAACAGAGTTGGAAGGCTTGGAAGAGCTGAAACGACATAGTCTCTCGATCTTCTCATCGCACCCTCCTCTTGCCCGGAACCCGGGTGTTTCCTTGCCTGACCTAGACAAGACATCTCTTGCAAAGGGTATAGCCTGAAAGAGCGGTGCCGCAGGGCTCTGCTCCAGCTACCATCGTAGCGGAAAATTACTGTGACTACCTAAGCCAGCCAACTGCCTTTGTCCCTTCATCTCCACAGGCGAGTGAGGTCTCCTCCTGCCAGGAGTCGTCGCACAAAGCGGGCGCCGCTCCCACTAACCCCTCTATTCCTTCCTCGGCGAAATCCGCCGACTTAAGCTTCATTCCTAAACCCTCTAAACCTGCCACCAAACCGGAGAACCTGAGGCCACTAGGAACCATCAGACCGGACGGCAAAGGCTTTGCATCGGAGGCGGGACGCAGACTTGATCCTCTCTTCCGACAGGCGCACTTCGCGTACATACCAGGCAGAGGCATAGCTGATGCGCAACTCCGGGTGGTAGGGCACGCAAAACGAGTTCGTTCGCTCCTCAGATCCCAAGCCCCGGATCGCTTTAACATCAAATTCTCGCAGGCCAGAAAACCTGCTCCTTCAAGGCGGTTTCACATTCTCCCTCGACCTCTCGCAGGCTTTCGATAAAACAAGTCGTGAAGCCCTACTGAGGTCTCTAACCACCTATGGGGCATCCCTTGAAGACATCGAGCTTGTAGCAGCTCTGCGCAGGGACTCAAATTATAATTTGAGGTACGGCGAAAGCCGTGACTCTGTGTCCTCCACCCGGGGGAATAAAGCCGGGCTGCAAATTAGCCCCCGCGCTCTTTTCGCTAGTCGTAAAAGAGACCTTCCGCCTTATGGTACGCCACATAGGTTTTGACCCCATTCAGCAATTCCTCACAGGATTTGCAGATGATTTGGTCGTTCATCGAGACATTCACTGCTGAGAGGACCTCTACGAGGCACACGACATGGTTCGACTTTTGCTTGAAGCCGGTCTTGAGGTAAACTTCAGCAAATGCAGCATCATGGTCAAGCTTTCAGGCAGGCAGGCCAAGCTCGCGAAACAGACTTGTAAATCACAAGAGGTTCGGGGGGGGGGGGGGGAAAAGTCATAGTATGGAATATAGATGCCCCCAAGCAGCCACGGAGACCTATTCTCCTCTCCAAGTCGACTGATCTCGCTGCGCTTACAAATTTTCCCTCCTTCGAGCTGGTCGATTCCTTTAAGTAGCTTGGAGTCATGGTAAGCTACACCAAGTCTCACGTATGACCTGAGGCAAGAGCGTGCCTCAAAAGAGAAGCAGAAGGTGCGGAAACTCATCCACAACAAGCGCACCGCCAAGACTGCGTCCAGATTGCTAGTATGGCGAGCTGCGGTATGGTCCACAGCAACTTTTGGCCTTGAATCTGTGGGTCTAGGCACGAGTGCTCCAGTCCTGGCATGCAAGGCAGGCGTGCGCAGTTACCCATAATCCAGTTCATAAGACTCGTGAGTCAACTGCCGCCTTGTTTAAACGCACAAAGATCACCCCACCAACTCACCAGCTCCATGACCGATCAGCAACGAGACTTGCAGCACTGCGCAAACGCTTAGCTTCTGCCCCAACGAGTGAGGTCGCCTCCTGCTCCAGACCAAGCAAGCCTACCCTCGACGAAGGAGCCTGGCCTCAAGTGGACATCTTAACCGTTCCGACGACTATAAGTGCAGCAAACGACCTTCTCCATTCGTTCAAGCAGCGGACGCAAGATACCAAAGATGAACTCTCCAGACATCCCTCAGTTTGCGTGCTGTGGAAGGGTCTTCAGGTCTGCTGCAGGCCTCCGCACTCACCGCGCGAAAAAGCACTCGGATCCTAAGGATTCCTACTGCTTAGCCAAGTTCAAAAACTGGCGAAACCTACAGCAGCACATCGAGCGCAGAGTCTGCAGGCAGGCGGGCATCCCAGTTCTCAAGCCAAGCTGCCTCCTGCTCCCCGCGAAGGATGTTGCAGCCCAGAGCCCGGCTGCTTCTGAGTCGCACGAGCAAACTGTCATGCAGTTGGAAGCAGCCCCTTCAATCTCTGCAATTCGCCAGAAAATTGCAGCAGCCTCAGGTCGGACCAGCCTTTCCTAACTCTGGCCACCAGCACAGTCGGCAAGAAACTAGCAAACACATGCCTTATGTGTGGCTCATGGATTGCCTGGACGACGAAGATAGCCTTTCACTTGACGAAGAAACACAAGGAGGAGTGGGAAGCTTATAAAGCTTCCAAGTGGAACAACCCCTCTAAGTCCTACATCCTCACTAGGCGATCCGTATGCCCTGCCTGTGGAGTCATGGTGGACAGCATCCCACGACATGTGCAGCAGTGCCCAGTCATCCAACAGCTTCAGGTGTCACAGGAACATCGCCATGACCTTTCAACCCCATTAACTCCTTCTCCCCAGCTCTCCCCTCCTTCTTCTCTCACTCAGGTCACACTCCTTCTGTAAAGATGAGCCACAGAAAGAGGCCTAGAGAAGACAGGCGCCCACCTCAACAGCAAAGCAGCTTGCGCAGATGGTTCTCCTCTAATCAGCAGAGAGAGACCCAGGTTGAGGGTTCCATGCCTCCCGTCAGCCTCTCCGCCACTTCAACTCACTCTCTTCCTCCCTCTTCTCTCCTCTCTCTCTTCTCTTCCACAGCTCATTAACCCCCATAATCTTTGCTACGCAGTCTCTGCTCTGCAGATGCTCTTTGCTAGAAGATCGGACCCTAAGGTGGAGGACTGGGCAAACCTTAGTGGCCTAATGCAGGAGCTCACGATTGCCATGACCTCACCTATCTCTGTCGCTTCCCTGCGGTCTCTGCTTTACTGCCATCCGGACGAGAGACTAGCTAACAGACAGTGCGATGCCTACGAGTACATCATGACGCTGCTGGCTGACCACCAGGGATCACTCCAGGCTACGCCCTGGCGTCGGAATCTCAGGTCTCTTTCACTTAGGCCGGACGGCGACTTCAGGACACTATCGCTCCTTCACTAATCATCCCTCTACCCTCGTCGGAGATGACTTCTCATCAGGAACTTCTCCTACGGAATCGGACCTGCAGTTCGTGGAGTCGGGAGCTCAGCTGCTCCTGCTTCGTAAACAAGTCTAATCTTATGACCTGCAACCTGTCGAGTGAGATCTCCTCCTGACAGTTATTTGCACGCATATACACTTTCTCCGAAGCGCAATGGAGCAAGCTCCTCAAGAGCTACTGGCAAATCCAGCCTTACGTAAAGCCCTTTGCAGCACTCTCCCGCAGCAGCAACTCCAATGGCAGCATCTCCAATGGCGTCGCGCAACGTAACTTACGCACCCCCTCAAGGCCGCGACGATCCAGGCCCAGATCTGGGGCACGACGACAATCAGCTCAGCCACCGAGGATAAACCCGAAGTTTAAGACGGCGCTCCGAAAGCCCTCTTCTACACCCTGGGAAGACATCATCTCCAGCATCATTCTGGCCATCCGGAACCACGAGGATGAACTCTCAGCTCTATGCTACCACCATGGTTGGATCTTCTACGCGACCGTCAACCAGCCAACCAGCATCGTGTCTTCGCGAACCTGAATACAGCAGAAGTGGCGTCAGGATCGCACCGAGGAGACCCCTGAGCTGCCAGTGCGTCTGGTCCTCTTTTGCTGGGCTGTTGCGCGAGCTGAACGCCAGGTTGGAAGCCTTCGACTACAAGTCCCTTGAGGGTGAGACCGCCGGCACGGAGCTCATTACCCTGGCGACCTCACAGGTGCGTGCGCGAGGACGGCGTCACACGAACGAGAATCCGGATTACTACTGGCTGGGACGCTTAGGCCAAGAAGACGGTTGTGGACACCAAACGTCCGTCCTCCGATCTCTCCCCAGGTGGTCTCAACCTATCTCGCAGCACTTCTCAAGCTTGACCAGGATCAGCTGGTAAAGTTCAGGCCATCCCGACCACTGCGAACCGACATGCCAGATGACCGTCCAGTCGTGGCCTCTCTCCTCGAGATCGCTGTCACGATCAGTGACGACCATGAGGCCACGCATGCCCTACATTCTGGCAAACTCGGCGGTCTGGCATCTAGTGGGAGCCACCATGCGCAGAGAGGGGCTTCGCAGATCCCCGAACTCGCCCCCAGGATGACTGATAGCAGCTCACTCCCCTAAACTCGTGTACGAGGTCGCCTCCTTGGAGACTTTCTCCTCCAAGTGCCTACGACTCTCTAAGCTCGCGTTCGAGGTCGCCTCCTGAGCTTAGCGGAAACTATTTCAGTTCTCCTACATAGGCGCTCAAGACTCTCCATGTCAGCGCATTTTAACTTTATCACCGATTGTCAGAGCCAGAGACGATTGCGCAAAAAAGTCAACCCCAAAACCTTATCTTACACATGTCCCCTAGCCAAGCACCAACGGCACACGTAACTGAGGCCCTCATCACCTTCAACAAGGTGCGCTGATGCTGCACGCTACCACTGGCCTAGTTTACACTTTCAGCCACTGCTCCATCCTCTAGCCAGCACTTACAAAGCTTGCTCCGAAGCCAGTTGCTCAAGTTGCATACTCACGGCCCCTTCCTTGAGATGACGACCACTCCAGAGGGAACCATGCTGGCCATTGAAAACACCTCGGGCTACACCTACACCGGCATCTCGCAGGCCTCGACTACGCAGGCACTTGCCAAGGTGCTGGCTGTGACCAATGCCGCAGTGTTTCTTGCATTTGACGCAAGCAGGGTCACATCTGGCACACATGCTTCGCCTGCCGTGACACCTGGGCGATCAACAACTCTCGCTCCAGGTACCGGTAGCTTCAGAGCACTGCAAGTGCAGCTGCAGCTGATTTTCTTCCCTTGCAGCCCCAGCGAGTGAGGTCTCCTCCTGCTGGATGACAGACCGCATAAGCACGCATGTACTTGGAAGCCAGTGCCATGATGCGATAGGTCACAGCGGGGGGAGCCCAGAGCTCAGATTACAGGTGCAGGTCGAATTTATCCAGCGCCAGACAGTTGACCCTGAAGGCTTTGCACATGCCTGTAATTTCTAGGCTCAATGACAGGTCCTAGCAGGCAGCCATGCCGCCTCGTAAGAGACCCTCCAATGCCTCCAGCTTCCTGGATTTCGACCTGGCCTCCAACATTGTACAGAAGCGGACAGACTCCTTCCTGCTAGCATGATGGCTCGGCAATCTTGCCGCCCTATCTCCTCACATAGACAAGCCTACAGAGAAAACAAAAGGCTCGAGGAAGCAGGTATCAAAAAACCTGCGGAAGATCTTGCCACCTCCCGGTTAGTGAAGTGTACAAGCGCCTGACTGCACTCTCCTTGATGTCCGTGGACTCAGAGTCTGCCCTCTCAAGCGCGAGGTCGCCTCCGAGGGGAGGGGGCAGACGTCGAAATCTTCACACAGCTCGGAGGACATCTCCCAAGCAGGCGCTAATCAGGGCAAGCAGCAATGCACGGAGGCCTCCTCGGCTACCTCCTCCTTCTTCACGCACCAGCAGCACACGCCTCAGCCTTATGAGGGGGCAGGCGTTGGGAGAAAGAAAGAGTTCAAGCAGGAGTTCAAGCAAGAGGAACCCCAACCGGGAGTCAAAGAAGCAACGCTCCTCTCCCTATGAGGGAAAAAGGGGACAGGGGTAGGGCAAAGAGAGAACATGCGATATCAGCCACCAGCACCTCCTCCTCCTCCTCCTCCTCCTCCACCGACGAGAACTTCCAACCAGGCGCGGGCAACCAGAAGATCCCTCGCAGACGGAGATGAAGGTGAGCCATCTCAAGGTTGTCAATTTAACGGGAGCTCCGCCGCTGCCTGCCGAGTATCAGGGATACAAACTGCAGAAAGCAGTAGTGGCCCTCCCTCCTACGGTCGTCGCAACATGGGTGGGATCCAAGAAAAAGCAGGAAAGGGAAGATGGTCATCCACTCCTTCCCGTACAGCTGGCCGGGAGAATTCCCGCTTGAGCTAGAGGTCATCGTCACAGTCGAGAAGGAACACTCGGACCCTGTCGAGATGAAATTGAACTTGATCCGCGCCCCGAACATGAAGGGAGTTACCAGAGCCGTATACAACATCAAAGGAGGCGAGTACTTCTCTGTCTTCAAGCTTGCAGTCATGGCACCACAGGAAACGTTCCGAGAGGGTGCACAAGATGGCTCATGAGGCGGAACTGGCTCTTGCCAGAACTTTCCCAGAAATAGTCCCCTCCATGGGCAACTTATTTGCTGTTCAGCTGAGGGTAGCCTCTGCGGTCAATCCCCTTGACCTACCAAAGCATTGGCCCACCGAAGTTTCTCCTCTACCAGCAGGCCTACGGCATCATGGTGGAGAAAGTCCAGCCTCTGGACAATCTCCCTCGTCACCTACAACCAAATGTGGACGAGTGCTACCTCCTCATCGTGCTTGTGCTGAAGGCGGCCTTGTTGGGATACGATGTTCGGGACTGTGGCTGGGCTAACCCAGGCAGAAGAGTCCATCCGGACACAAGAACGGACTACCCTTTCCTCGCGGTGTTAGACGCGTCGGCCTAGCAGACTTGGCCCGCGAGTGGATTAAGATGATGGACGATCTCCAGGCACAAGAATGCCGTGTCACCAGACCAGTGGTAATTCTGTTCCATTGCCTCGCGGGGGTAAGCCGGTCAGCCCCGGCCCTGTGCGCATACCTCATCGTTCGCGACCACCTCACTGCACAGCAGGCCATCGCCATACTGCTCTCGGCACGACCGGGCCAGAAATATTGGGAGGGCCGAGATCAATTCCCGCTAGCGCTTCATTGGCTCTCACGAGAATGCAAAAAGTCCATTATGGGCTTTCTATGTGCAGCGTGTGGGGACTCCTTCCTAGACCAGTCTAACGATCCTGATGGACAGATGGACGAATCTGAAGAGTGAGGTCACCCCCTATCAGATCAAAGCCAAAACGGCTTTCGCTGCTTCTTGTTAAAACGAAGTTGCACACACAGGAGTGCGTGTACAGCCCTAATTCCTTTTCTCCCTTTTTAACTCTTACCGGGATAAAAAGGCAGATCTGAAAAAAGCTTACACGCACAGTTGATGTGGAAAAGCGAACACATGAGCCCTCGCACATCTTTCACGCCGATGCCAGCTCTCAGGCTTACATCAGCATCATCTCGACCAGTATTGCCTGGAAGGCGGCCTCTGCCTCACAAGCTGCACTTCACCTGCTGATCTTCAAGCAAAAAGCGTTGATCCATACTGCCGCAGCTTTTCAGCTTCCTAGCACTGGCCCCACAGACGAGTGAGGTCTCCTCCTGTCATGTCTTCCTCCAGGCGAAACAACTCGGCGCCATCACGCTCTTCTGATGCTTCAGAACGCAAAAGTCATAGGCACACATCCTCAGGGGGGCCTCCTCCAAATCTGCAGGCCCTCCCCCGCCTGTGCCTGCAAATCAGCCGGCAACTCCACTGGACTCTCTGGGACTTTCCCGAATCTGGATCTCCGACCCCGATCCCGGGCTCGGCGCCCACACGACCCTCCTCTTCAAGCGGAGCATCCAACTCAGAGCGTCAGGGCCATCCAACACTCCTCAATGGTGTCCACATGGATCATAAGACCAGGCCCTCTGGTCTCCCTTGTGCCGAATCCTTTTCAACCGTGGAGGCCACCGCCGACGACCTCAGGGCTCGATTCGGCTCGATGTGGTTGGACGCCCAGTGCCTCCGGGCACAGTGCAAAATTGGCTGATCACTGAGAGGCCCATGGTCCCGCGCCAGGGCACGTCTCCTCCTGCATCCCCTTACCAAACCTCGCCCAGTATTGCCTGGATCACTCTGACTAAGCTTATGTCAGCTCTCCATTGTTGATCAAAGAAGCTGCTCGCAGCAAGAGGAAAATTTGCCTGCTTTCCGGAACAGCCCAGCAGAGAGCGAGCTTTCATCATTTTGCTCAAAGTCCGAGTTTTTGCCTCACTTAGGCAGCCCGAGCTTAACCTGACAAAGGCTGCGCCCGCCTCAGTGCCCTAGGGAGGCATCCCAGTTCAAAGCAACTCATGTTTGCCCATTACTGCATCTCTAAACTGGCTCAAGTACAGCGAGTGAGGTCTCTTCCTGCTACACCGAGGTCTTGCACCATCATCTCGTCATGATCCCTCCCTACTATCGCCCTCCACTACCTGCATCAACGGGCAAGAGAGCAGGCATGCTCTACCGCTGCCATCCTTCGCTTGGCATCCAGGGCCTACAACTGGATCAGACTGCTCGCTCAATCTGCTCAGCCTGATTTCGCGCTGGTGGCAGAGACGATCGCCGCTCGGTCAAGAAGTGAAATCTCGGAGATGGAGAAAAACTTCGAGGCTGAGCGACAGTCTATGGTCCTTCACATGATACTTGAAGTCATTCACGTCTACACGGAAGAGCAGACCATGGAACCTCTGGAGTTCAAGCTCGCGGCACTGACGACCAGGCACTCCGTGTACTGTCTTGGTATCCCCGCTCCGCACTTCACGGACATCCTTCATGGCGCTGCCATGCACCTTCGCTGGCTTTTCCCCTGCATAGCCACCCAGATCTCCAACGGCTTCCCGATCAACCTGTTCCCGAGCGAATCCACAACATGGCGATTCCATGACAGGCAACCCGTACGCACAGCTCTCTGAAGCACTCTCTTGGCATTCTCGATGCGGACACTCAGATGCTTCAGCGAGCTTCCCTTCTCCACACAGTCAAAGGAATGCGCAACGAAAAAGTTGATCTGGCGACGGGAGGCCATTTGACGGACTGCCCAATGCGCTACCAGCCGTGGGATATGACACCCAGACGCAATCTCTCTCCTTACTCAGATATGATGAGCACCTGGCTCTAGCTGCCGACTTTCTCGATCCAGATGACCACATGGAGATGACAGCTGACCTTCAAGTTGGTCGCTCCTGCCTCCTTCGCCCCATAACTGCGTGCGAGATTGCCTCCCTAGGAGCCCTATGGCAAAGCGTGCCAGTTCCCGAGTCCTTGGCGAAGTTCCACCTCACCCTCCAACTCAAACGCCAGCTCGAGGCACAGTTTCCTGACGACACGATCAAACAATCCAGGCTCTTGGCTATCATATCACCGCTCGAGAACGACACCATAGATCACCCAGTTCCCTGGATGCTGGCCTACAAAATGTTGACGCCGGAAAGAAGGGCAGTCTTTTACCAGGCTGTTCTTCTTGCGGCTGAACTGTTCACCTGATGAACAACAAGGTCGCGCGAGGTCGCCTCCTGGCCTTCTGGTCTTCTGGTCTTCTGTGCTTTGAGCGCGTGCTTTTAACCTTCTTCACTTCAAATCTACAAAAGCTCAGAGCAGCTCTTACTCATCTGAGTGACTTGCAGTGACAAAAAAAGCCAGCACTATAATACACCTGCCTGCATAAAGCTCAGCCGTACTGCAGCTCTAGTCCATCCTTCATCTGAACGTATACCTAACAGGCTGCGCGCTGCAATTCCCAATCTCAGGACGTGCTGCGGCCCCGGAACTCTCAGCCGGCAGCAGAAATTCTCCTTCCTTCACACAGTCTGAAGCACTCCTCGCAGTTTTTCCCTCAGGAACAGGAATCTGCGCATTAGCGTGAGTCCTTGGAGATTCTTGTGAAGTCTCTCTTCAAGCCGACCTTGGCCTACATACCCTTAAACTCTCTCGGAGAGATTTCAGAAGGCAGCACCTCGACCTCCTCAACTAAATGCACAGTCAGGCTGGTCCCGTCTGAAGAGGTGATCTGGCACCATGATCGCCCAGTACGAGTGGCCCCTCGATTGCGCAGCTTCATCACACCGCTTTCTGACTATTTTAGCTGGCAACGAGACCTGCCACATCATGCCTCAGGTCAGAGACAACCAACAAGACTCCCGGCAAAACGAAAATACCGCGACCAGGATTCTCCTGCAAGAAGTGGCGATCCCTCCAGTTCCGCTTCTTCAAAAACAACGCCTGATCTTCCTCTCCCAGATGATCCGAAACTTTACGAATGACGGTGAAGGCTCCCCCTCGTTTCGCACCTTCGACGCGGATGTCACGGTCCAGGGCACTTGGACCTATCTGTCAGTCATTTTGACCTGGCAGACCTGGACAACATCCTAAAGAATGTCCTGACGCATTCTAAGCAGCTGCTTCGATCATTTCTCACACAGGCTCTGGCCCGGAGCGTCCAGGCTCAGTCCTCAACAACAGATTGGCAAGGTCACAGCTAATTTCCAGTGGGTCTACAACTGCAGGACAGACACCAGCTTGACCTTGAATACTTCGACTTCCAAACTCTTCGAAGAGCTTCTCTGCAACTCAGAGTCGAACAGCAAATGCTCACTATCAGCCAAGCGACTCCCACATCTGCATTTGAGCAAATCCTCGAAGGCTGGAGCTTTCTGCTCCAGGAGCGCGACCTCACACAGCTGCCCTACGATGACTACATTACGACGCTGTTGCCGATGATCCCCGGCCTAACAGGAAACCTTGAAGGACATTCTGCTCTTGTACAGACACTGGCTGAACAATGATCTTCAAGAAGCCGATTTTCATTGGATCCGCAGGCTGGTCGTTCAAGAAAACTCATCAGATCTGACCTCTCGCGAGCTCTTGGTGAAGCACTGTGGCAGCAGGTCAAACACACCTATGGGGCGGACTTGAACAATCAAAACCTAGAAGCATCATTCCGGTTTCTGCGCATCATCAATCCTTTCCTCGAAGAGATGTACGACGACTACAAGATCTTCGCAGTCGCTTTCAAGCTGCTCTCACCCTCAAGGAAGAGGCAGCTCAAAGAGCAGCTACAACTCCGGCTAGCATAAATCAAACTGCTTTTTTTTTCGCTAGTACTTGTCAAGAAGAGTGAGGTCTCCTCCGTCTTGACATAGGAATGCCCTGGAAGCGTCCATAGTTCGGCTCGCCTGTGCTCAAACACACTGCGTCTGAGTCTACCTGCGTTTGCTGCTCAGCCGAGACTATATACTGCGCAGGCAATACACTGACTCTGTTCCAGAGAGTTTGGCTCAAATCTAACAGTCGAGTGAGGTCTCCTCCTGGCTATAATTTTTCCATCATGTCTCGACCTGCTCTCACAAGAGAACAAACTCAAGAGGTTCTGATGGTGGCCTTGTTTGTCCCACTGCCAGTAATGGCTATGCCGGAAACGCCGGCCACAAGTCTCACGACCACAACACCGGTCACCATCGATGCTGGCGACGTCCTGTCACATGAGAGCCGCGTGGCACGTGTATCATCTCGAGTCTGCAGCTTTCTCAAGCTCCTCTCTGAGAAGCTGCGCTGGAAGCTTGATCTTCCACAGATGCTCCCAACGCTTTCTCCCCAACGCCTACTGACGAGGAAGCGCAAGCACATAGATCTCTTTCCAACTCGAAGCAGCCTGTCTGTGATGACAACACAACAGCGGAGACGTCTAGATCATCAGAGACTACACCAATTATGGCCCGGGTTATCCCTCCTTCCAGCTGACTGATGCAGATTATGCTGCGGACAATGCATGGGCCTATCTCACCAGGCGCTACAACCAGGCGGAGATAGAACAGATGATCCAGTATGCCATCTCTCACTTCAAGCTACTGCTGAGAGCATCGACTCCTCGTCTTCTACAAGGCATAGACGAGTCCCAACCTTCCTTCGAAACCGCCTGGCAGGGCATGCGACACTACTCGGACTCCTACAAGATCCATGATGATCTCCAACTTGACCTGGACTTCTTTGACTTCCAAGCCCTTCGCCGCGCCTCCATCTTGTTCCGATCACAGCAGATGATGAAGAACACTCTTCAGTCGCACGCTGCTGATGGTGCCTTCACTACGTACGTCCAACAGTTGGCAGATACTTCACCAAGAGCAGCAGCTGAAGGATCTTCCATATGATCAATATCTTGAACTCCTCAACACCATGATTCCCACTTACCAGGAGCCATTGCACGAAGTCCTTCTTGAATACAGAGCATTACTCTCTCGTGAGCTCACGATTGAGGACCTGAACTGGCTCAAGCAGCTTCTTGACCATGGTCGGGTACCTCGCAGAGAAGTCATTCAAACGCTGGAGGATGAAGGCTTAGCAGCTGGCCAAACCCTTGATATAGGGGTGAACCTAACAGGAATATGGAATATGAGTAACACTCTGATAGTCCGCTCTGCTTGTGAACAACTGCACGTGCAGAGTCTGTCGGACCGGCGTGCAGAGCGCATTTTTGTCCTGCTATGCACGGGCAGAGTCTGTCGGACCGCAGTGTGGTAGCAAGTCTTGCCCTTTTTTGGCGAGAGCTGCTGGGCAGGACGGCCAGCTACAGTGCGTACAATGTACAGAGCGTGATTTTCTCGTTTTTCGTTATAGTTTTTGGTTCTCTGACTTCGTTGTTTTGGCTAAGTAGATGACGAGAGGTCCCCTCCGTCCAGTGCACTGTAGCTGGTTCCAGAAAAAGCCATCTCTGCCTCGATGCACAATTTTTATCCCAAACGCCCGCCAAGGTGCGGGACTGACCCACACAAGCGTCCGAAATGAAATGAAATTGTTGTTGTTGCTGCTACTTCTGTTTGTACTTCTTTGTTCTTATTCATGGCTTGCTGACGAGTTGTTCTTAGGTCAATCGACCTGGAAAGTCACATCAGGGCCTGGGGCCTTAGTTGCTGCAGTATGAGAAGATTTTGGTTTGCCTGGACAGGGCACTGTGCCGTGGGATCTAAGGTCGTGCACGATGGACGCAGATTGCGTAAGCAGCGCCCACTATCCGGACAACTATCCCAATCATGATGCGTGCAGCATCCAGATTGACGAGAACAACAGGCGGGCACATGTTCCATGTAGGCCATCTGGACTGCTGTCTACAATATTGTCTGAGGTAGGAACATGGGGGTTGTTCTAAATTATGGGCCCTTTTTGGGTACACTTTATAATAAGGAATATATTAAAATAAGGACCCCGCAAAGGACCATAATTTAGAACAACACCCACATGGGATGTTGATCCGCAATCTTCTGTTCTCAGCAATCAGCTGCGGCAGCAACAGAGCAGTCCTCAAACTGGCCATGCGTTGGCCATTCATCCCTTAAGTTGGAAGAAAGGCTGTTTTTGACACCACATGTTCGGCCATCCGTCTTACAGAATTCTGCGCAGGCGGGCCATCCAAGTGATTGCCTTCGCCACCGAAGCAACCAGCGATGTACTTCAAGTCAATGGCTTGAACTATTCCGGCACCCATGGCCCAGATGGAGTCATTCCAACAGGGCTCGTGTCATGGGCCTCTGATTCTCAGCAGGTTTCAGCAACCTAGCTGCTGCGGCCGGTAGCTTGACAAGTCATTGCAAAGCCAGTCATGGCTGCAGGTCAAAGCTTGGACCTGTTTTGGCAGGATTTCGGAGTTGGGGTAGGATTGGACTTTGCAGCCGTATTTAGTTACCCAACAGCATGGTAGCAGGCCTAGGCCCCTGCGACCCTTACAGGTTCTCTGTGCTCTCTGTACGGGCTGCCTAGGGACTGCCTACGTGCCAAACCAAACTAAAAGGCTACGTTGGCTACGGTCCATGGGGTTGCTGTGACTCCAGTGAAGTCTAGCCGCACGACCCTGTCCCTAACCTCAACCTCCTGGTTACTCGGCGCTGACGACCCAGGATGGCGCGGGGACCGAGTGTGGGTGGAAGATTTGCCTGGAGGCTCCAGACCTTCCGCGCTTCGGGTTTAGGTTTCCAGGTTGTGTTTCTTCTGCTTGCATGCAGGTTTACAGCAGCACGGTGTATACATGTGTACAAACACACTTCCATCATTTCTTTGGTTGGCATTTGAGAAAGGTTTCCTGCGAGCGTTCATCCTGCTCCGAGCATCCTGTAAGAACATGGTGCCGTGCAACTCATTACTTGCAATTGAGGGGTGTCGCAACTTCCAGTGAATGGCAAGCAGCGCCTGCCAGAAAACTCTTCGAGGTTGGTCCGTGTTTGCCGTCGAGTTCGGTGATATCGCATCAATCATCGATGGCGTCCTCAAAAGCAATCCATGACCTTCGACCGTTGTAGGACAACAACAACAACAACAGCAGCAAGGGTCCTTCCACAGGTGTCCGCCCTGGTGCCTGGTACCATGGTTGCCCTGCACAATGCGCACAACGTGCGCTTCCTGCGTGTGCAGACCTGATTAGAGATGACAAGTAGTTCAAGCCATGGCCACATGTTTAGCTTTGAGCTTATCATTGGGCACGAGGTGTCGCGATGCAGAAGCCCATGCGACATTCAGGGAAGAAGTTCAGAATCGGTTACGACAAACCCACCTGCACGAACAACCCTGCGTCATCATACGCAATCCTCAACACCACGCCCCAGCCCAACTTTGTTCCCTAAAAAATGCCCCCGGGACCCAAGCGCTTAATGCTCAACCTACTGAGGCATGAACTTCTCTAAGGTGGACACCAGCGGAGTGTGGCAGAGAGATATTCCGCTGCCATACGGTTGGAGCTGGGAACGCTTCATAGCGGCTCACTGCAACAGATCGGTCTTTGAGAAGCTTCCTAGATCCTGACATTCAATATGGTTTTGGGTGCTCCTACAAGTAGTCTGGTAACTCCGGGGTTTCTGAGTTTGGGATGTCGGAGGGAGTCTACGGGCTTGTTTGGGGTGCTGCGCTCAGAGCCTAGAGTCTACCGTACAGGGCAATAAGCAGCTTTCTGCTTTCAGAATTGCCCTCTCCGAATTTCGTTGGCGGCGCCCACAAGTTACGTACTTGACCAGAACTCTTTGCTGTTCCTTTGTCCTGTCTGCACGTCAAAGAACTTGTTCCTGAGTGTTGCGGGCTGGCTGTAGTTGAAACGCGGGCTTTGTTTTGTGAAGTCTCGCGATGCTGAAGCCTGTCAAATATAGCAGACCTCGTTTGTTTGTGAAGCCCGGGCTTGTGGAGACATTTCTCATTCCAAGTCCTGACGCCAGCTTTGTCTTTTGCAGGAAGTTTAGAATGGTGCGTTCTTTTTTTCACAGGTGTCAACATCTTCGTCTTCAGGGAGTGCCGGTATGCTGTGAAGCAAAGTCGTGGAAGCATGACTGAGGTGGTTGATTGTGGCAATGGTGAGATTGCTCTTCACGGCGCCCAATTTAATCGCTTTGTGAAGATGGACGGCGAGCATCTGATGTCCAGCAGCCTTTCTCAAAGAGATGGCCGAAGCCGGATGCTTTCCCACACAGCTTTGAATGCCAAACTGTCAAGGCAGATTGTCCAATTTTGAGCAAGGGTACCAAGACAAGCAACTCTAACTAGGCAATCAGACGACTACGGGCGCTCAGTCAGCTTCATAGCAGGCCAGTGTTCAGCTTCGATCTGATACTGAACTCACTCATCAGTCAGTTTGATGGAAGCAACGTCGTTCCAGCACAGGGTGAGTCGTTATATGCAGAAAGGCAAAGCCAGCCTCATCCAGCCTCCGTCACAAATGCCCTGTTGCAGACGATTCCGCTGAACAAATCACAAGCAAGGAGGAGGCATATGAGGCCAAAGCCCTGCCAGATTTGGCTGGGGCGGCCAAGGCCGAATCCAGCCCAGTTGGTCCAAAAAACGAGGTCGCTTCAAGCCAGCCGCCAAGGATTGAGGGGCGATATGGTGTGAAAAGAAGGAAGCCTTTCACAAGTATGTCAGTCCTTTGCTGTGGAACATGGTATGTGTTGGGACCACGCCCAGCACGTAAGCAATTGAACCCGTTTCTTTTAGGACCAGCAGCCTCTGAGCGCGGCTCATCCTTTAACACCCGCCGAGCCCACCCTTGGGCTTGCCTTGCCCAACCTGGCATTCAGATTGTGGAAGATGCCTTTTCCTTATGGTGCCTTACCGTTGGGGTGTCTGGGAGCAAAGCGTCTGACCCGGCCATTTCAAGACTGCCTCGCAAGCCAGCCTAACAGGTTCTCGTGTGTCTTACACTCTGTGTCCGTTGTGTCCGCTTGCCTAGGGTGCATGCCTAGACCCGGTCATTTAGAATAGCAACCTCTGAGTGTATTTCCTCTTAACCAAGCGAGTGGTTTGAAGAGAATGGAAAAGAAGCTGCCGAGGCAGAGTGAGAATGGCTTCTCTTGAGCGATGCCCCTGCGCGATCACCAAATTTGACCGGGCTGCTTCAGATCCCGGTATTGTCCATCCAGCTTTCTTCGTCTGCTGGGCAATGTTGCTCCGTGTCAGACCGGTAGCAGCTTCCGAAGCCCGGGGGGCAGACACTGCGCGAAATTGCAGACAAAGTCTGGCAGACACCAATCCAAATACATCATGCATCAGTCCACGATGCCTGTGCAGCAGAGCCAGGAACAGTCTGCAGGAAGCCTGGAGAAAAAGGAAATCACGACTTATCACAATTCGTGAGTCTCGCCCCAACGGCTCACTTCGCTCCGAGATCTGTAGCTGCCAGCAACCGGCCTGTTCATGAAAAAATGGTGATTACCTTAACACAACCTGAAAAAGGCTCGAAATGCGGGGACGTTGCCCGATTCAGAAACTGCACGCGATTCAGGAAACCAGAGTTCAAGAAACCAGGATTCAAAAAGCTGCGGGATTCAGCAAACAAAAACTCAAAAAACCAAGCCATTCAAAAAACTACCAGATTCAAAAAACTGTTTGCACGCAATTCAAAAAACTGCGGTACAGGAAACCACGCAATTCAAAAAACTAAAAGCATGCAATTCAGGCTTGCTTGAAGTTTTGTCATGTCTGCATTGAGTAAGGGTACGCATTTATGTGTGGTTCGGCTTTCCTAGCATTTCCTAGCTGCAACACGCTTTGAGCAAGAAAGATATAATTTGAGTGTTCATTCTTGTGCTTTGAAGCCTACGATTTCAGTTGTCATCATCTTGCTGTTGTAACTTTCAGGGCTTCCTTTGAACATCCTCGTGGAAGGTCAGTACATGCGAAAGCATGGAAAGTCGATCTGCATGTTGGAGGAATGAAAGGACCTCGAGTCTGTTAAGTTCTGTAGACTGAACCAGCCCTTGGCCAGTTTCACGCTGAGAGCCCAATGCGCAGCGCCTTTTCGGATTAAGTGGATGAAAGGATCTGTAGACTAACAACTTTTCGCGGAAGCGCAACCCGCCAGTTGGTTTTGCTGCTACGGTGTCTTAGGCTATATAGGTTCACAAGGCTCGTGTGTTGCGAGTTGGTTTTTCTCTCGTGTGTTTTACGCTCTGCATCCTCTTGCCCAGGATACTTGCCTGCACCTGGCCATCAGGATCTGCAGCCGCAGCTCACAATTGAACACCGGCCGAGCCCACCCTTAAACTTGTGATGTGCCTCATGCTTTTCCTGATGGTGCCTCACCACTGGGGGGGTTTGGGAGCAAAATGTCTGACCCAGCCTTTTGACCCAGCCTTTTGAGACTGCCTCTCAAGCCAGGCCTAGCAACGGAACCTGTCAAAACAAGGGGCGCCTTGGGTGGGTATGCGAGTGTCGAACAGTTCAAAACTCCTTAAAGTATAGGGCGGGGCCTCTGCGAGCCAAGTTCATCCAAGTTCCACAGCTCCACAGCAGTCAATTTCGAAGAAAAGCCGCAGTCCTATGCTTTGTTGCGGTATCGATGTGAGTATCCCTAAACCCTAAACCCCTAAATGAGGCACTCCCAGAGCTGCCAGCGGGCTTCACTCTGAGTCTGATTGGTCATCCAGTTGCTTCACAGATTCTCGGCCTAAAGTGGTTCTGCAGGTGGTTCTGCAGGTGGTTCTGCAGGTGCATGTGCAGCTTCTTGGGGTCTCGGGGTGGCATGTTCTGATTGTTTCTGAGCTTTCCGGTCATCAAGCTTAGTTGGACGTCGTCATGGTCTCACGGTTTGCAAGGTCGTAAACTTTGGGGAGGAGATTGCCTTGCACAACTCCGTGAACTCTCGCTACATTCGGATGGAGGGGGCTGCCCTTCGTCCGGAAGTTGAGGCTTACAACTTACAAAGTTTGAGGTTGAGATTGGCCTTGCGTAGTTGGGACCCGCCAGGAGTTGAGACTAGCGGTCTTGCCACGCTCCGACTAGGAGGCGGGATGAGCAGCTTGCAGGTCCGAAATATGTTTGTTTCAAAGCCCCTGCACCCTGAGCACTGACCCCCCCAACTTGAAGCACAACTTCCAAAACCTCCCAACCCTGCATGGCACCAGTATGGCACCTAAGGGCAACATGGGCACCAGCAACCCCGCGAATGTCCAGGACTTGCATGGAAACCTTGATCTGCTGTTCTGCGCAACTTTTAGAATCGCGAGATTCCTTTCGCTCGCTCATGGCTGCCGGTTCCTTTGTGGCACTCTTCGTTAAATCAACAGCTTGCCTTCGTGATGTGTGCACATGCCAGACTTGCTTGTCTCTCACTGTTGCACATGTGTTGTAAGAAGAACACAATGCTTGAACATGTTCCCGCGTCGTAGCTCGAGTCCTTCGAACAAAGTAGCAGAAAGACAGCGCATTCAAGCAGTAGAACAGGAGCACCGGTGTTGTTTGACGTATTGGATGGCAGTCAGACTCTCCCCATATCCCCCTTCCCCCCCCCCCCCCCTACTTTTTGGCTGACGCGAGGTCCAAGCTGCCAAGCATCAAAGAACTCATGTGTTCGGAGTTTTCGTCGTTTTGGGAGGCTCCGGCCTAGAGCCCCTGACTCTGAATGCTCGCCCCTCCCCTCCTGACACATTTTCGAAACGCTGTGAAACGTGCCCGATGATGCTCGCCGGCGTTGTTTATAGGGACGATATGACCCACTTTGGGGTGGGGCGGTCAGAAGATAAATGGCCCCGGCCACCCCGCCAACAAGCACAATGGCCCGCAAGCTGACCAAGAGCTATATGCACCCGGAATTACCAGAATCATCTTCGAAGCACCGAGTGCCTTGCAGGACAACACGTCATCAAAGGAACGATTTGTGGTTGTAAAGGCCTGTCAAGAGCAGGGTTTAAGGTTCATCAAGTTTGGAAGGGTACGCTGCTGGGCTTCTCACACTTAATCTGGAATGTGGCTCTTGCAGTAGACTGCAGAGCATGAACAAGGATAGATACGAATAGGATCCGGCCCAAGCATGTTCTCTATTAGGCCGCTGTGCATGGATCCCAGATCATCGGTCCACGAGCCATGCACCGAGCCCAACACTTAGAACCCTGACGAGGTGACACCTTACTTGCAACCTGGCTCGGTGGTTGGTCTCTACAACGCCAAGCACCACCGATACTTGCGCAACTCGCCCATTGTTCAGTGCTTTAAGAGTGGATCTTCCAATTTTGTGTCGTGTGTAAACAACTTTGTGAAGTTTGTTGATCTGTTTCGTAAGTTCTTGTGGGTCGTGCTTAAATGCTGGGGTCCATAAGTTTTGTGCGGGACTCATGAGTCATGTGCCGCAAACCGTGCACTTAACGGGAAGTCTCGTGCATGTGCGTGATCCTTGGCGAACATGAATTCTGTAATCGCATCCTGCTGGTGCATTGATCACGTTACGCCAGTGGATCACGGTTCGCTGTCCTATTATGTTTTTGGCGGACGGTCAGGAAGTGCCAGACGCAACATGGCTCCAGAACCCAACTGGCAAACCTTTGCGCCGCAACAGCATGGTGCCCGAGCAAAGTCTATCCTCGTGAGGGCATTAGGATCCAAGCTGTTGCAACCAGGAAGAATGAAGCAAACATTGCTGAGCACTATGGCTGAACCTGGCAACGCCCAAAAAGCGCCAATGCAGATCATGGGCTGGGATCGGGTGTCTAAAGTAGACAGTCAGTGGCACTTTGTCGTCCTCTCGTAAACATTCATTCTTCATGCAGACTTATGTGGACGCAGGCATGAACGGCGATGGTGGCATCGATCGCAGCGACCCACAGAGTAACACCGATTTGCCTGAAAGCCAGGAGCAGTTCACCGTGGCTGTGATGAAAGGCAGTATATCGTCCAACGGGGGTGATGGGTAGGGTGAGGGGGTTGGGTGGGGAGGGGTGACGGGGCTCATTCTTCCAGTTCAGTATTCATGTTTCTTGTGCTACTGCGCTACAGATGACTACAGGCTCATGGAGTGGGAGCCTCATACCCGACGCTTCCAAACCTATATAAGCCTGTACCTTGCCAGGCTCGGCAGCCAAGCTGAAAGACCATCTCTGAGATAGAGCATCTCCGTTGACGTGAACCCCGGACTCTGAACCCTACGCCAAGAATGAGTCAAGCACCCAGGTCATAGACGGTGGGAACGGGCAAGTTGCGCTGCACAGTCGCGAGTGCGACTGCTTTGTCCAGATGAGCGGAGCAGAGATGATGGCGAGCCGCTTGCCTCTGTGTAGGGCCCTTTGGGCAAGCATCAATGTTTAGACAATTCAAAGGTGGGAGAGCAGCGATGCTGCACCCCATGTTTGTGTTGCTGGCTTCTTGATTTGGGATCGCCGAGGAGCACGCAATGCGTTTGTGCTTTCAGTTGCATTTTTTCTCAGCCTTTTCGTAGCAAGTTGTGGCGTTCGGACAGGATTTTGTTGCACATGTTTGGACTTCTGGGTTCCATTTCAGGCCTTCTAGAATACTGAGTATGGGAGCGATGATGAGGATGAGGTTAGCAACAGCACAAGATCGAAGTATGGATTTGATGCGGGCGGCGTAGGCCCCAACTATCAGTTAGGCTCTGCGGACTCCGCTAGTTGAATTCAGGTTTGCTTCAGAAGTAGAGCTTGACAGCACCCCTGAGGCGTGAGAATGTTCGCCAACGCCCTGCCTCCACCAAACGAGTCTATGTCTGAACGTTTCGCTGTGACCTGACTGGATGTTGGGTTAGGGTGTAGGCGGAGATGCCCCTAACAGGCCTTTGAACATCTGGGGGCCCTCAGAAAATGCACAGCTGGCTGGATGGGTTCCTTCTAGGAAAATGGGTCCATAGCAACCAAATCCCAGGTGGTGCCTCCAGAGAACCTGTTTCCAGGGTCCACACCGTTTACAAATGTTCCAGCCGCCTACCTCGAAGCAACTGTCCTCCTTGCCAAGCCCCTAATGAATCTCTGGCAAGACAACTGTATCGGCATGTTGTTGTTCCTGTAACCACGACTTGAGGTGATCTTCCAAACTGAAGTGTGCAGAGATGCAACGCCGGTTCATCCGCCTCAGGAAGCAAGCGCATTGTCATTGTAACTTGCGCGAGTCATGTGGTGCATGGCGCTCCAAATGCAGAGCGCGACTCGTGTCTCTGCAATTCGGGTTCGTGGCTTCTATCAGGTTTTTATCTTCAGATTGTTTGGAACTGGCAGGATGCCTTAGAGGCTGGGGACTTGGCGGCGGTGCGGCAAGCCGTGGCAGCGCAAGGCGAACCATGCGACAGCCTTGGGACCGGAGATCGCCGACATGTTGAGGCCGTTGGAGATCACGGCGTAAGATTGCACGACAGTCGTGTGGTCCTGTGACCGACGGCTGGAGACCCGCGACGGGCATCTGGTCCTGCTGCTTCGACTTTGAGACCATGGGAAACTACAATCGAGACCGCGTAACAGCCGAGACTGCAAACTCACAAATTGAAACTTCCTGCGCTTGTAGACTTTGGGAGAACGTTTCCGGAAGCTGAAGCAGCAAGACGACGAGACCGAAGATTTCGAGAGCATAACATGACCACAAACCGAAAACACGTCGCCGCCATCTGGCCTTGTTGCCTCAAACCGAGCTATGCGACTGCGACCCGAGATTGCGCAACACAAATCTTCAGACTGTGGGAGAATTGTGGGAGACCACGACATGAGACTGTGGCGTGACCATGTGTCTCCAGTCTTCGGCGCCAGCAGCAGAGCCAGCAACCGAGCCATGGCCGTCACATCGTCTCGCATTTGTTTTGCCACTTTCAGTCTTCGGCAACAGTCTCCCTTTCCGACTGTCACGCAGTGTTGCGGTGGTCTCCAATTTTCGGCAATAGGGTCGTGGTCTCCAATCTTCAACAAGGCTAGACGGGTGTCACGTAGTGTGATCTGCCATGGTCTCGTCTTCGGCAACATGGGCCAGATGTTTGGTTTCAGGGTTGTTGTCTCGCATGGCCCGCCAGGATTGACAGGCAGCACCGACAACTGAGCACAATAGCTTGGAAACATTTTGCTGTATGCGCAAGGATGAATGTCAGCAAGTTACATTGAAGATTTCCGTACATATACATATGAATAGCCATGGGCAAGCATCTGCGTTGACTTGAGAGACTGGGAACTTGTGCTAGAACAGTCTCTGATCAATGACAAACCAAGATCCTTCTGCAAATCGCATGCAGTGCCGTCGGGCAGACCTTTAATCTAGCGTCTGGCTGCACGTCATGGGATGTGTTAGCATTTAGTAAATTTCAATCAAACACATTGGGATGTGGAATGCGCAGGTGTGGCACGATCTTTGTGAGTGTGTGTGTGCGAAATCGAAATGCGATTGCCCAAGACCAATCTGTTTAGATTGTTTAGATTTGGGGGTTAATGTGGCTGAGAGTTTACCCGTCAATGTTCTGGACGGTGAATGGTGATGTATAGTCTTCTGCGTAGCCCCTTCAAGATGTACCATGTAGAGGCATCCGGCTTTCAAGGCTGCCGAAGACACGCTGAGACATGACCTTGTGACAGCGTTCTTAATCCTGCCGAATCAGACGAGCTTGTTTTTGCTGGTGCTCAGGTGATGCTCAGCAGCGTCGATACGATCGCCCTGTACAGCAATCTTGCCAACCGTTTCGTCCGCATGACGGACCAGGTGGAGTGCACACAGATTACTTTGCGAGGCTAGTGCCAGCCCCTCTTGACAGATTTGTCTGGAAGCCGATTCTTAGAAGGTCGTGGATGGCAGCGATATGCGAAACCTGCAAGCCCCTGAGCGGAGGAGTTGGATGATTGCTTCATTTGTGGTTCGATGGTTCCTACGGTCGTCCTACAGATAGACCAAAGACTCACACCTGAATCTCTGCCCAAGATTTGTTCTAATCCTGGTGAGCTGCAGCACAAGAGCTGTAGCATGAGAACTTGAGCGTTTGCACAGCATTCTTCCTTGGAAACGATCTGGCTTGTTCTTTCATGCTGAGTGATGCCCAGGATGGGCCACCAGATGACTCGTCACACTTCCGTCTGGTCCAGGCGCTGGAGTTTGTGCCTTGGTAGCGTGTTTGGTGCTTAGGAGTCTGCAAGCTGTTATTGCCCCAGTGTTTCTGGAGTGTTGGTTTCAGGAGTAGCTTGGAGGCCTTGTTAGGATTGGGGGTCTCGGGCCTTGAGCTGTTTCGAGTAGAGGTCAGGCAAGTTAGGCTTGCAGGGCCAACTGTTTCAAGGAGATGTTGTACAGCGCTTGCAAGCGTCGGCGAATCTTTCCGACAACCAGAACCAGACTTCAAGACTTCGTTTTGGTCAGGAGATGGCTGTACGTAACGTCAAGCAGTTTCACTGGCTTCTCGTTTAAATTGTACTGTAGGTCAAATCCCGCATACATCCCGCAGACTGGACTCCCTAATGCTTAGGATTCTCTGACCAATGACAAACCCAAATCCTTCTGCAAATCGCATGCAGTGTCGTCGGGCAGATCTTTAATGTTGCTGCAAGTCAAGGGATTTGTTCGCATTTAGTAAATTCGCGAAGCCGCCTCGGCGAAAGCAGCGGGGCGACTTACGCGAGGGAAGGGTTGAGGGCACGAGGGGGCAAGGGGGGGGTGGGGTGGGGTGTGGCGGAGGAGGGGGGGAAGGGGGGGGGGGGGGGGGGGGGGGGGGGAGGGGGGGGGGGGTAGGGGGGTGGCCGGCTTAAATAGGGTTTATTTGGAAGCTGGCACTCGGGTTTTCTTATTGCCATACTCTCCATGCCTGGCGTTGTCTCATTCCCTCTCTCCTTCTGCAAATCTTTTGGAAGCTGATGCTCGTTTGTTTGTGCGGGCAGGTGCCTCCAGGGGCTGCCTTCATCTCATTCAGCATTCCCGTACCACCTTGAGAGAAAAATGAGGAGATAGAGAGAAAGAGAGACAGGGTCAGGGGGGAGAGAAGAGGGGGGCAAGAACAAGATAGGAAGAACATGTAAATTCCTCTTCTCTCTTCCTCTTTCTTTTCCACAAGCAAGAAAACTGAGCTGGACTTGAGAAGGGGGAAGCTAAGAGACCCTCTCTGTCCTACGATATGCTTCTCTTTATGTCTCGCCCTGTCTCACGCCCTCTCTGCTTCTTGCAGCTCACCCTCCTCTCCGTCTTCCAATTCTACAAGACATGCCGCCCATAAAAGAAAAGAAAAGAGAGAGCGAGAGAGAGGGAGACAGAACGAGCGAGCGAACCGAAAGAAGAAAGGAACAAGGTAGGAAGACATGCAAACTCCTTTTCTCTCTTCTCTTCTTGTCTTTCTCTTTAGAAAAAACTGATTGGGAGCAAAAGCTTTTCCAAAATCTTAGTGGGACGGTGCTTGCGATTTGTCTTTTGGTGGGAGCACAGATTCTTTCAAAATCTTAGGGGACAGCACTTGCGAATTGTATGTTGGGCGCATAACTTCTTGGAGAATCTTAGGGGGACGGACAGTGCTCGCGATTTGTGTGTTGGGAACATAAATTCTCTAAAAATCTTAGGTCTTCGGCCTGCTTTCTTTCAAGGTTTCCAAAACATGGAGGTCTCCGGCGTGGGCGTCCTTTTAAGGTCGGTCTTGTTACAGAAAAAAGAAGACAAGGACACCCTAATTTTGGCTACGTGTCACATCATGTCTTTCTTTTATTTCTTCTTGCGCAAAGAACAAAGACGAATGGAAGGCCGCAGTGGAAAAGGGAGCGCCTTTCCTTCAAGGTTTCCAAAACATCGGAGTCTCCGGTGTGGGTGTTCCTTTAGGGTGGGTTTCGCTACAGAAACAGGAAGAAAAGGACACCCGAAGAACTCTCAAAATCTTGGACACCCCTCTTGGAATATAGTTTAAACATTTCATACTTCCCAAAAAAACGGGGACAGAAAATGAAACGAACGAAAGGTGAGAGTGGACAAAGAAGCACCTTACTTTTCTTTGAAGGTTTTAAACACCCCTCCGGTGTGGGTGTCCTTTTCAGGTGGGTTGTGCTACCGAAAAAGAAGAAAAGGACATCCTAATTTTGGATACATGTAACGTGATTTCCTTCTGTCATTTCCCCTTGCGGTCTCTGGTGTGGGTGTCCTTCTAAGGTGGGTTTTTGCTACAGAAACAGGAAGAAAAAGGACGCCCGAAACACTCTAAAAATCTTGGACGCCGCTGTTTGAATATGATTAAATATGTCATACTTAATAAAAAGGATGGCCGAAAAGAAAACAAGTTTCAAGGTTTCCATAAAATTTGTGTCTCCGGTGTGGGTGTCCCTTTCAGGTGGGTTTTGCCACAGGAAAAAGAAGACAAGGACACCCTAATTGTGGATACATGTAACATGATGTTTTTCTTTTTTCCTCTTGTGCGAAGAAATAAGACGAAAGGAAGGCCACAGTAGAAAAAAGGGAGCGCCTTTCCTTCAAGGTTTCCAAAACATCGGAGTCTCCGGTGCGGGTGTCCTTTTAAGGCGGATTTTGAAAAGGAAGAAAAGGACACCCGAAACACTGTAACAAACGTGGACACCTATCTTTAAAGTGATCTACACATATCCATACTTAAACAAAAGGGTGACAGAAAACAAAACGAACAAAAGGTGAGAGTGGACAAACAAGCACCTTCTCTTTCAAGGTTTCCAAACAATAGAGGTCTCCGGCGTGGGCGTCCTTTTAAGGTGGGTTTTGCTACAGAACAAGGAAGAAAAGAACGCCCGAAAGACTCTAAAAATCTTGGACGCCCCTCTTTAACTATGATTTACGTGTTTCATATTGAAATAAAAGGGTACAGAAATTACAACGAACGAAAGATGAGAGTGGACAAAGAAGCACCTTTTCTCTCTCAAGGTTTCCATAAAATTTATGTCTCCGGTGTGGGTGTCCTTGAAAGGTGGGTTTTGCTACAGAAAAGTAAGAAAAGGACACCCGAATTTTGGATACACGTAACATTTCCTTCTGTTATTTCCTCTTGCGCATAGAAATACAACGAAAGAACTGCCACATTGGACAAAGGGCGCGCCTTTCCTGCAAGGTTTCCACAGCATCAGAGTCTCCGGTGCGGGTGTCCTTTTAAGGTGCGTTTTGCTACAGAAGAAGGAAGAAAACGACACCCGAAACACTCTAAAAATCTTGGACGCCCCGCTTCAATTATGATTTGAATACTTCATTAAAGAAAGAGTGGGGACAGAAAACACAACGAACGAAAGGTGAGAGTGGACAAAGAAGCACATGTCTTTCAAGGTTTGCAAAACAAAAAAAAGGTCTCCGTTGTGGGTTTTGCTATACACCCGAAACACTCTAAAAATCTTGGACTCCCCCCTAAAAATGAAGGGGACAGAAAATGCAACGAACGAAAGGTGAGAGCGGACAAAGAAGCACCTTGCTTTCAAGGTTTCCACAAAAAGGGTGTTTCTGGTGCGGGTGTCCTGTTAAGGTGGGTTTGCTACCAAAAAAAGACACCCCAATTTTGGATACATGCAACATAATTTCTTTAAAGTTGTTCCCAACCTTTTCCATTTTGTGTGGTATTTGCATGACTTTTGCAGGGCACCAAGGGGATCCCGGCAAATTTTGACCCCCAAAGTTGTTCCTACCCTTTCCCGTTTTGTGTGGTATTTGCAGGACTGTCCCAGGGTGTCAAGGGGATCCCGGCAAATTTTGACCCACAAATGTTGTTCCTACCCTCTGCCGTTTAGTGTGGTATTTGCAGGACTGTTGCAGGGCGCCAAGGGGATCCCGGGAAATTTTGACCCGCAAAGTTGTTCCTACCCTTTCCCGTTTTGTGTGGTATTTGCAGGACTGTCCCAGGGTGTCAAGGGGATCCCGGCAAATTTTGACCCACAAATGTTGTTCCTACCCTCTATCGTTTTGTGTGGTATTGGCAGGACTTTTGCAGGGCGCCAAGGGGATCCCGGGAAATTTTGACCCGCAAAGTTGTTCCTACCCTTTCCCGTTTTGTGTGGTATTTGCAGGACTGTCCCAGGGTGTCAAGGGGATCCCGGCAAATTTTGACCCACAAATGTTGTTCCTACCCTCTGCCGTTTAGTGTGGTATTTGCAGGACTGTTGCAGGGCGCCAAGGGGATCCCGGCAAATTTTGACCCACAAATGTTGTTCCTACCCTCTATCGTTTTGTGTGGTATTGGCAGGACTTTTGCAGGGCGCCAAGGGGATCCCGGGAAATTTTGACCCGCAAAGTTGTTCCTACCCTTTCCCGTTTTGTGTGGTATTTGCAGGACTGTCCCAGGGTGCCAAGGGGATCCCGGCAAATTTTGACCCACATATGTTGTTCCTACCCTCTATCGTTTTTGGTGGTATTGGCAGGACTTTTGCAGGGCGCCAAGGGGATCCCGGGAAATTTTGACCCGCAAAGTTGTTCCTACCCTTTCCCGTTTTGTGTGGTATTTGCAGGACTGTCCCAGGGTGCCAAGGCGATCCCGGCAAATTTTGACCCACATATGTTGTTCCTACCCTCTGCCGTTTTGTGTGGTATTTGCAGGACTGTTGCAGGGCGCCAAGGGGATCCCGGCAAATTTTGACCCACAAATGTTGTTCCTACCCTCTGCCGTTTTGTGTGGTATTTGCAGGACTTTTGCAGGGCGCCAAGGGGATCCCGGCAAATTTTGACCCGCAAAGTTGTTCCTACCCTTTCCCGTTTTGTGTGGCATTTGCATGACTGATCGTGCCTGCTAGCCCTGACATGTCCTCCCCCCAACCCCTAGCCCCCCTTCCAGCATCATCAGGCGGAACACCCCTACCCCCCCCTCACCCCCCCCCTACCCCCCCCCGCCCCACCCCCCCGCCCCACCCCACCCGCCCCAACCCCCCCCCCGCCCCGCCCCCCCCCGGCCCCCCCCGCCCCGCCCCCCCCTACCCCCCCCACCCCCCCCCCCCTTCCCCCCCCCCCCCCCTAACCCCCCCCCCCTACCCCCCCCCTACCCCCCCCCTAACCCCCCTCCCCCCCCCCCTACCCCCCCCCCTACCCCGTGTGCAGCTTAAATAGGGTTTATTTGGAAGCTGGCGCTCGTGTTCACAAGAGGAAAAAAGGCCCAAAACGTATACTTATTTACAAGAGCCAACTTCCAAATAGACCCTATTTTAGGTCCTAGGGGGGGGGTCCCAGGCCGGAATTAAATATGAAGGCCCCGATTTAAATATGAATATTTAATTCGGGAGCTTCATATTTAAATGATTTAATTCGGGCCCGGGAATTAAATAATTTAAATAATTTAAATCCTGGAGGGGGGGGGGGGCCGGGCCTCCTCCCGCAGGAGGAATTAAATAATTTAAATATGAAGGCCCCGAATTAAATATTAATATTTAAATCGGGGCTTTCATATTTAAATTATTTAATTCCTCCTGCGGGAGGGCCCCACCCCCCCCTGCAGGATTTAAATTATTTAAACTATCTAAATTATTTAATTCCCGGGCCGGATTTAAATAATTTGAATATGAAGGCCACGATTTAAATATGAATATTTAATTCGGGAGCTTCATATGTAAATTATTTAATTCGGGCCCGGGAATTAAATAATTTAAATATTTATATAATTTAAATAAGTGAAAAAGTTTAAATAAGTTAAATCATTTAAATCATTTAAATCATTTGAATAATTTAAATAATTCAAATAATTTAAATAATTTAAATCCAGGGGGGGGGGGGCCGGGCCTCCTCCCGCAGGAGGAATCAGATAATTTAAATATGAAGGCCCCGAACTAAATATTCATATTTAAATGGGGGCCTTCATATTTAAATTATTAATTCCTCCTGCGGGAGGGCCCCACCCCCCCTGCAGGATTTAAGTTATTTAAATTATTTAAATTATTTAAATTATTTAAATTATTTAAAGTATTTAAATTATTGAATTCACGGGCCGGGTTTAAATAATTTAAATATGAAGGCCACGATTTACATATGAATATTTAGTTCGGGAGCTTCATATTTAATTTATTTAATTCGGGCCCGGGAATTAAATAATTTAAATCCTGGAGGGGGGAGGGGGGCCGGGCCTCCTCCTGCAGGAGGAATTAAATAATTTAAATATGAAGGACCCGAATTAAATATTCATATTTAAATCGGGGCCTTCATATTTAAATTGTTTAATTCCTCCTGCGGGAGGGCCCCACCCCCCCTGCAGGATTTAAATTATTTAAATTATTTAAACTATTTAAATTATTTGAATCATTTAAAATATTTAAATTTTTTAATTCCCGGGCCCGATTTAAATAGTTTAAATATGAAGACCACGTTTTCAATATGAATATTTAATTCGGGAGCTTCATATTTAATTAAATAAGTTAAATAATTTAAATAATTCAAATCATTTAAATCCAGGGGGGGGCCCGGGCCGCCTCCCGCAGGAGGAATTAAATAATTTAAATATGAAGGCCCCGAATTGAATATTCATATTTAAATCGGGGCCTTCATATTTAAATTATTTAATTCCTCCTGCGGGAGGGCCCCACCCGCCCTGCAGGATTTAAATGATTAAAATTATTCAAATTATTTGAATTATTCAATTCCCGGGCCGGATCTAAATAATTTAAATATGAAGGCCACGATTTAAATATGAATATTTAATACGGGAGCTTCATATTTAAATTATTTAATTCGGGCCCGGGAAATAAGTAATTTAAATACTTTAAATAATTTAAATAATTTACATGGCGAAGGGGCCCTGGGGGCAGCTGCCCGGGCCTCCTTCCAACACTAAATCACGAGCCCGGGCCTCCCCCCAATACTAAATTACGAGTCCGGGCCTCCCCCCAATACTAAATCACGAGCCCGCCCCCCCCACCCCCCCAATACTAAATTACGAGCCGGGCCTCCCCCGGAAGCAAAAGGCCTGCAAATACCGCACAAAACGGCAGAGGGTAGGAACAACATTTGTGGGTCAAAATTTGCCGGGATCCCCTTTGCGCCCTGCAAAAGTCCTGCAAATACCACACAAAACGGGAAAGGGTAGGAACAACTTTGCGGGTCAAAATTTGCCGGGATCCCCTTTGCACCCTGCAAAAGTCCCGCAAATACCACACCAAACGGCAGAGGGTAGGAACAACATTTGTGGGTCAAAATTTGCCGGGATCCCCTTGGCGCCCTGCAAAAGTCCTGCAAATACCACACAAAACGGCAGAGGGTAGGAACAACAGTTGTGGGTCATGCCGGGATCCCCTTGGCACCCTGGGACAGTCCTGCAAGTACCACACAAAACGGGAAAGGGTAGGAACAACTTTGCGGGTTAAAGTTTGCCGGGATCCCCTTGGCGCCCTGCAAAAGTCATGCAAATACCACACAAAACGGCAGAGGGTAGGAACAACATTTGTGGGTCAAAATTTGCCGGGATCCCCTTGGCGCCCTGCAAATACCACACAAAACGGCAGAGGGTAGGAACAACATTTGTGGGTCACAATTTGCCGGGATCCCCTTGGTGCCCTGCAAAAGTCCTGCAAATACGACACAAAACGGGAAAGGGTAGGAACAACTTTGCGGGTCAAAATTTGCCGGGATCCCCTTGGCGCCCTGCAAAAGACCTGCAAAAACCACACAAAACGGCAGAGGGTAGGAACAACATTGTGGGTCAAAATTTGCCGGGATCCCCTTGGCGCCCTGCAAAAGTCCTGCAAATACCACACAAAACGACAGAGGGTAGGAACAACATTTGTGGGTCAAAATTTGCCGGGATGTCCATCTTGGGCTTATCGTCATGCGGTTGTGCTCAAACGAGACAGGAAAAATCATGATGATGGAGGGGGTGGTGGGGTGATGGGGGGGGGGGGGGGGGGGGGGGGGGGGGGGGGGGGGCAAAAACGATTTTTCACCTCCACCCCCTATGGCTGGCCCCAGTCCCTACTGGTCCCGGCACGTCGTCCGCAGCTGGACACTGGTCCGCTAGGGGGGGGGTACCCATTCAGCGCAAAAAAAAACAAAATTGCCTAGACTAAGATCTAAACGCCCAGGCCTCCGGCCTCGGCGGATTTCAATCAAACACATTGGGATGTGGAATGCACAGGTGTGGCACGATCCTGATCGAATAGGTTGATTTTTTTGTGAGTCGAATTGCGATTGCGTAGCCCCTTCAAGATGTACCATGTAGAGGCATTCGGCTTTCAAGGCTGCCGAAGACACGCTGAGACATGACCTTGTGACAGCGTTCTTAATCCTGCCGAATCAGACGAGCATTGCTGGTCCTCAGGTGATGCTCGGCAGCACCGATACGATCGCCCTGCACAGCAGTCTTTCCAACCGTTTCGTCCACGTGACGGACCAGGTGGAGTGCACACAGATTAATGTTGCACCCGCTTTAGTATCGGCCCCCTCTTTAGAGACAATCTGGCCGAATTATTCAGGACACCCTGACTGTTTGGGAGTCCCTCTTTAAAGCCAAATCGTCCGGGCGCCGTAAGAAAATTCCACGTGGCGCGCCTTTAAAAAAGATAACTGGGCATCGCTGCCCCTTTTGAACCTATCTAAACTCCTCCCTATTAAAATCATATGAGCCCGGGGCCGTGTAATCAGGCTCCCATCCACGCCTCGACTGTTCAGGGGGGGGGGGGGGGGGCCCCCCACACTAAAGAGGGTGCAACATTACTTTGCGAGGCTAGTGCCAGCCCCTCTTGAAAGATTTGTCTGGAAGCCGATTCTTAGAAGGTCGTGGATGGCAGCGATATGCGAAACCTGCAAGCCCCTGAGCGGAGGAGTTGGATGATTGCTTCATTTGTGGTTCGATGGTTCCTACGGATAAACCAAGAACTCACACCTGAATCTCTGCCCAAGATTTATTCTAGTCCTCGCGAGCTGTGCCTACCATGCTCTATAGAGCAGCACAAAAGCTGAAGGTTGGAAGCTGATAACCCTTGTTTTGTTTTTTTGTTTCTTGAGCTTAGGAGCTTGCATGCTGTTCTCCCACTGTTCGGGAGTGTTGGTTTCAGGAGTATCTTGGAGATTCCAGGAGAGGTCTTACTACGATTTGGGGGTCTTGGGCCTTGAGCTGTTTGGAATTTTATGCATCACCGGCTGCGCCTGGATTCCTTCCAGGCAGACTCGGTTGCCAGCAAGGGAGAGAGCCTCACTTGCGACTTCGAGCGGGACCTGTGCGGGTGGTGGGCCGGCGAGGCTAAGCCGAGGGCTGCTGCCGCTGGGTTTAAGGTTTAGGGTTTAGGAGTTGCTGCAGGAGTTTGGAGCTAAGCATGGGTCGGGGAGAGCGAGCCAAGAACAAAACAGCGAGTCGCGCCAACCAGGCACAAACCCACGGGCAAGCAACCAAAAATGACAACGTAAGTTAGACAAAACAGCACAAGTAGGAAAGCCACGCGCGTAAGGCACAGCACTGAGGACATTCTGTTGTGTCCCGCACTTGCCATCATGCGCGCTGCGACGGGGACGTTGCAAGGCACAGTGACACTCTGATTGCGAAACTGCACAGCTTAAAGCAGCGCGGCCCAAGATTATTAGTTGCATAAAGTTGTTGCAGGGTCAACAGCGGGACCAGGGAATGCTTAAGATGTTGAAAAGTCTCGCAGTGTCTCCGACTCAGGGGCCCTCGGCGCGATTGGCCGAGAAAAGATTGTAGAATCGTAGAGGTAGCGCAGGGCACTGCCCCCATTGCATGCTGCCTGAACACAGCGGCATTGGCACTCTTTCAACTAACCGGATGCAGTGGCGTAAGTTCCAGCAGTGAATCTTGCATTTCCCAGATTTGCGAGGCGGTTTCGCTATGCACCGTTCGGTTGATCATGTTCGGTTTGGGCTTGCTTGTCAGCATCGACTAGAAGGCGCGCAAGCAAGTCATGAGTTGAAATTTATCATTCCTGACCGGTTTTCCTGTCCAGTCAATAGCAACAACAAAAGCTGCCAGAGCTCTGCGTGAACTCGCGCTGGGAGGGGTAAGGTCCGGTCGCTGTTGCCGCGCTTTCGATCCGAGCGATCTTTACAACCGGGATCTTTGCCACAGCGATTAAAGTCGCAACAGCTCGAGTGATAGACATCGCGTGTATGCTGATGCATGCTGTAGTTGCTTTTACCCTTTTTGTTGGCTTAATTTTATCAGGCCGTAGGCACTGACATGCTGGCATTGGGAGGCTTGGATGCGGAGAGCTGGCTCAACGCCGTCATCCGGCACTGGGCCATCGGCTGCTTTTCAGGGCAGCTATTACATGTACGTGGAGGCCAGCGGCAATCAATACGAGGCCAGACCTTTTGTATGGATTGTTGGGCTGGGGTGGGTTCGCGCGCGATTGGGTTGCTCTGACACGGGCGAGGTTGCGTAATGCAAAAAAAGACGAGTGGACTAGGGTTTGCGTTGGCCATCTGTCAGGCACGGTTGTCAAAACAGTGTGCGTCCGCTGAGGAGTTCGTGCTTCAAAGCCCAGTCTTCCCAAAGGATGACAACACAGGGTATATCTCCTTCCTGTACCATATGTATGGAACTGGCATGGGCAGTCTGTGGCTGCAAGCCTGGGTTGGTGGAACCTGGACAACTGTGTGGTCAAAATCCGGCAACCAGGGAGAGACCTGGCACTTTGCAGCGGCTGCGCTGGACAAGAATGCTAGAGTTTTGCGCTTCCTGGGCATGACCGGAGGTGGGAAAAGCGACATGGCCCTGGATGCGATCAAGTGGTCAGAGGATGAGTCAGATGCCACACTGCCACGAATTTATCTCAGATCTGGGCCTTGTGAAGTTGATGGGTTTTGTTTGCAGAATCCTAGCTTCCCTGAGCTGGGCCCGGCTGATCTGGAATGCGAGTTCACGAGTTCTGCGCCGATGCACACCACGCATTTCGAGGCGGCTGTACCGGCCTTCGGTTCGGTTTTGATGTACCGGTCTGATGGTGAAGGAGAAGAGCACAGTGGTCTTCCAGGTCCACAAGCATATCCTCCCGTTGGGAACGAGGCACCTGCTTTTTTAATATGTGGGTTGTTTGCCATCATGCTTGCAGATCTTTGTGGTTCCCTGAGCCTATTCAGGTGAGGTTGGTTGCAAACTCTCAACCTACCAAAATCCGATTATGCGTGCAGAGGCTGGTCGGTCAGTTCTGGGATGTGGTTGAACTTGCCGAGAGAGAAAGTTGAAGATTCGCGATGATGTTCTCAGACCTTGCGTTGTGTGTGCAGAATGTTGATTTCCGGTAGGATTTGAGAGAGCACATGCTGAGAGGTAGGGGAGACAAAGCGCACCAGAGGGAAAGACACACCCACGGAGCACACTTCTGACTGCTGGAGCCATGTGCAACGCTGCCTGCGCCGAAAGCAGAAATCAGGAGCGGCAACATTGAACACGGTACCCCCCCTGAGGTTCTTACTCATTCTTACAAGTCCTGTGAATTCCTGGTAGTCGGCCCACAGGAACACACCTTGGAGCGATGTACCCGATAAGTGTTCTACCGGTCTATTGCCCGTGCAGGTTCTGCGCAACAGTTCTTAGTGTTATATGCCCACAGTTGACTGTTGCCGTCTGCTGTCGCTCGACGACTTTATTTGCAGGCGTTAGTTGTCTCATTGATCCACTAATGGATGCATCCCCACACCCCCTACCAGTCATCCCTTTTTCAGGCCGGTGCCCAGCATCGTGAATGTCACATGCGACTTTGAGCAGGATGAGTGCAGCTGGCAAGGATGGCAAAGATCCCAGGGCAATGCCAAGACTGGGGAATGGTATATGACCAGCAATGGTGAGGGCATCTTGCTCAGCCCGCTCTTCCCGGCAGAGCCCCATTCCAAAGTGTTGCTGTTCTCTTACCGTTCGGGTCAAGGTGGCCAGCTCCAGCTGCGAGGCCGCAGCAGCGGCTGTACCTTCAACTGCTGGACGAAGTTGTGGGAGGTCAAAGGCGCGCAGGATGAGACCCAGGCTGACATCTGGCATGAAGCCAAAGTTGTGATTCCAGCTTATGTTGTAGGACTGCAGTTCATGGCAGTAGGCGATGCCGCTACCACCAGTGCAGCAGTGGACCACCTCCTCGTGGTAGAATTTGTGGATTCGAACCATTTCGCAGAGCTCTCTCTCGCTGGGGCGCGTTCCTGCATCCTACACAAAAGCACAGGTGAGGTCCGTTGCTGGGGGGAGGGCGGCTTGCTTGGACAAGGATTTTTTAGTGAATTTAGCAGCGATGAGGATATCGGAGATTCGCCTCTCGAGATGCGCAACCTGCCCTCGATTGACTTTGGTTCAGGCCGCACTGTACGCCAAGTATCGGCCGGCAACACGCACACGGCAGTCTTGCTTGATGACGGAACGGTCAAGACCTTCGGATATGATCACGGCACAGCGCAGAACCGGCTGCCTCTCGTTGACTTGGGACACAACCGCAAGGCATTAGAGGTGGCAGCCGGAAATATGGGGGTAACTTGCATTTTGCTGGATGACTACATTGTCAAGTGCGGGAGGAACGGCATCATCGACGTCCCCCTGGATCTGGGAACGGGCCGCACAGCGCGGCAAATTTCCCTTGGTCACCACTCCCACCTCTGCGTACTTTTGGACGATGGGACCGTCAAGTCCTGGCCTCCACTCTGTAAGGAAACTTGGTCCGGCGAGGCATGTTTTCAAGACATGCCTTCTGGAGATACCGTGCCGACGGTGGACTTAGGAATCGGCACAGTCCGAGAAATTCATTGTGGCACACACTCTTTTCCGAGTTGTGCACTAACGGACGATGGCAGGGCAATGTGCTGGGCTGCAGAGGCTGACAGTGCAGCAACCCAGCTTGGCGTTGGTTCTCGCACAGTGCGACAAACCACCACCGGCTGTGTCCTTCTGGATGACTTCTCCGTGAAGTGTTATGGAGAGGGGGCTGTGGGCACGCTTGGGCAAGGGAATACAGCAGATGTTTCAGACCTTGGGGATTCCTTACCTCCTATTGACTTGGGTACTGGCCGCACTGCGCGCCGCATTGCAAGCAGTGAGGAACATGTTTGTGCAGTCCTTGATGATGACAGCATCAAGTGTTGGGGCTTTGGGACTCGTGGCCGGCTGGGCCAGGGGAACACACTGACCATAGGCGACGATCCCAACGAGATGGGGGACTCCTTGCCCCCCATCGACCTGCAGTCTCCCATCACCGAGGCCTCAGTGCAGGTGCGCCTCCATGGCGATGGCAGGAGTTCAGCGTTACGTGGGCAGGTGCAGGTGCTGTACGAAGGCGTGTGGGGTGCCGTTTGTGACGATGGCTGGGATGACGTCGATGCCAGGGTCCTCTGCAGACAGCTGGGGCTCGCAGGTGGCAAGAGCATCTCCCGGTTTGGGGAAAGTGGACGTATGTGGATGCACCGTGTGGCCTGCTTTGGCCACGAAACCAACCTTGGCCACTGCCCTTTCCGAGGTTGGGACGTGCATGAGTGCGACAAATCGGAAGCGGCCGGCGTGGAATGTGAATTTGACGCATGGAGCGATTTCTCTACATCGGTCAGCCCAGCCAGTCGCACGAGGACTGACTTGGGCTCAGGAGTGTCAGTTTAGTTCTGGGCTGCAAGATGCGGGGATATGCGGGGTGTGGTGGTGAGTGCGAAGCTGTAGTGTGCAGCTCTAAGTCCAGTCTACGTAACACCACAAAGCCTTCCAAACTGAGTGGGGTTTCAGTCTTGCAAGGCACGCCGCTGCGTGGCTGACCAGCCGCCAATCCATGCTTGTCTATGCCGGGGAGGCCAGTGCTCACTTCAACTTCTTTGAGGACGTGTGGCTATACGGTTTGCTTTCGCAGTCATGGACGCAGCTAGCGCTGCCTGCCTCCGGCCCATCCTCCCGGGCAGGGCATTCCAGTGTCTGGGACGAAGCCGACGAAGAGTTGCTGATTTTCGGTGGTCAGTATGGCACGGATGTTTATGGCGATCTCTGGATCCTAAGCCTTCGGAACAGTACCTGGACACGGTCAAATGCCGCGAGCCCACAAGGCCGTGCTGGGCATTCTGCCACTTGGCAGCCCTTTCAGCGGGCAATGCTGGTTTTCGCCGGCCAAGGGTCGTTCTTGCTGAATGACCTTTGGATGTACCGTGCGGAGGCCCAGACGTGGAAGCAGCTGCACAGCTCGGGCGGCCCTGCGCCACGAAGCCGCCACTCTGCTGTGTGGGACCAAGCCACGGAGGCGATGCTGGTTTTCGGAGGCTGGGCATTTTTTTTTCCTTTAGATGTAAAACACATACAGTATGACCTGAACCTCTGAGATTCGTAAGGGCCTTCAAGAGTCTTGTGTGCGCTGGTGTTCGCAGGCTGGGCTGGCTCGGGACCTCTGGCGGACCTCTGGCACTTTGACAGCTGGCGCCAGATCTGGAGCCAGCTTAACCCACTGAGCCCGCGGCCTTCCCTTCGGTACGGCCATGTGGCCGCCTGGGACGACACGTCCATGTCCATGCTGGTGCATGGTGGTGTACAGCAGCAACAGGCTCAGTGACAAATGCTTGGACAGAGTCCGACGGGATGCTTTCTACTGTTGGGCTTTGCATGGGGCTAATCGGTTTTTGCTAACTCATGTGTGTGGGCAGCTAGGAATGTGCCACTGGATTTTGCTGCCCATGCTCTACATGTACATGGTAGTCGATTTCCTCGTGCAAACTCACGCCTAATTATGCATTCAGGCCTTTCTCCAGTCATGTCCTATCGCCGAGCTTGTGTCAGCGCACCCACGCGTATCCACACCATGCGCTTGCATGCCCCTGAGCGCGGGCATCCGTGGGCACCCACCCGAGACTCTCGTGCGTGAACAGCAGGTGGCCCCCTTCCCTCGCGTGCCCCGCTGGGGCCAGGTGTCCAAAAGCCTTGATATCCCATCCGAGCAGAACGATGGCTTTTGCCACACCAAATGAGAAGTCTAACATATCAGGTCGACTGTTTGCTGTGATTGTTGGGGCGTTGTTGGTTGTTGTTGCCAGCAGGTCTAGCTTTCCTTGCAGCCTTATGTGAGAAACTACCATGATAGATGTGTGTACATGTGTGAATAAGCTACAGGTTTGGGCTGTCTGTGGCGCGGTTTCATTGTGAGCCGTGCTGTGTGCAGGGCGAGTTCAGTTATGCCGGTGATCTGTGGAATTACAGTTTGCTCGCAGACTCCTGGACACCATTGGGCCTCAGCTCGACAAACTACCAACCGGCGGCCCGTTCGGGCCACACGGCTGTTTGGGATTCAAGCTCCAGAAGTTTGCTCGTTCACGCTGGTTTCGATGCGTCCTACAAAGGCGACTTTTGGCGGTATCTTGGCACAGAAGTGCCGCAGGCACTTGTCGTCGAATGTGTTCTCGGCCAGGCTTGTTCTGTTGAATACCAGGGCGCCCTCCCAGCGGGAACAGCCTTCATGGTCTCGGACTCGGACGACTGTTCGACGGACAAGTTTCTTGATCAAATATTTTTGGTGTCTGAGAGCTCTCAACTGGACTTTGTCAGCGACATGTCGCAAATGGCTCACGGAGATGTTAGCAATGCTTCATATATCAACATCGAGCCAGGTCGGGGACCCAGACATGAGCAGTTGGGGTCAGTACGGCTGAGCGCAGACCATAAAGCTAAAAACAAGCTTTCTAGTCCGCATGGCCGATGTTTGTGTGGAGGTCCGTCTTCGCATGTTCTTGCCTCCTGCTAGTCGTGCAGGCACGGGTAGCGTAGATGTTGAACAAACTGCGCCACCTTGCGGATGCATGGTCTAAATGGCCAAATAAACTCAACAAACGGCGAAATCATGTTTATTTTCGTTGTGGTTTCGAGGACATATTCGCGTGCGCCTAATTCGGAGAGCTTGTCGCTTAAATCAGCGCCATCTTGTGAACACAACACGTTTCTGTGCTTCAAAGCTGTGCACCATCTTGTGGAAACGCGCTTGAATATTCATATCCTTATTTTCGATGCACATCCTCAGGGAGGCAGTCGACTGTGGAAGGAAAGCTCTTGAAAAAAGGGTTGGGGAGTCGAAGAAAGCAGGAAGATCGGGAGAAGGAGGGCGAAGTGAATAAGAGGGGTGATGCGAGATGAAGAGAGAGAAGGGCTGAGATAACGTGATGACGACGGTGACGCGAAGCCAAAGAATCTCACTGGCACCGCCACGTGCGGGGTCAGCAGATATGCAGTTCTGCCGCTGTGTACACGCTACAGCACGACATGGAGTTGCGACTCTGTTTCCATTCATTCTGTTTGCGTTTATCACTTTCTTCTGCTGGCGTAGTTGGTCGGCTCGGAAGAAGCAAGTTCAGCGTGCGGGCGCATATCCTCACCAGCACGGTTGTGAGATGGACTAAGGCACATATCACCTGTGCTGGTGCAGCAACGTTTCAGAATCATGTGCGAAAGCAAATGACATTGGCATCCCAGCTGGGTTCTTGGTGGTACAGGGTCCATTTTCGGAACAGACCTTCCAATGCTATGTGGGAATGCAGTGCATTGTATCCAACTTGCGAGGGGCGAAGCTCGCGCCTGATGACATAATTCTGCCATTGCAGCTATGCGGCACCTCGACCATCGCTTCTCTCTTTCCGGATGCGCAGCCTATTCCTGCTGAATACAACGATTCCCTCGAGATCGTCTTCGACATTGGGAACCTGCCAGCAGATGCTGTTCCTGAGACGCTCCAGCTTTGTTGGTGCCCGCAAAAATCCAACTGCAGCGAGTTAGAGGACTTCCGTGCCACGGCAATGAAGCTGGATGTGATGTGCCCTCCGGGCACCTACAAGCTTCTGGGGAGGGTTTCGCACTGTTGCCAGTGTCCTCCAGGCTACTACTGTCCCGGCGGTCAGGCTGCCGAGCTTCGTCCCTGCATCCAGGGGAGCACTTCCCCACGCCGATCCAGCTCCCAGGGCGACTGTCAGTGCCGTGCGGGCCATGCCTTGGATACCTTTACGAACACTTGCCTGCCATGTCTCATAGGATCGTACAAGGACTCGGTTGGTGGAATGTCTTGTCAGAGTTGTCCTGAGAACACGACGACAGCAAGTGTCGGTGCCATTGGTGTTCATGAGTGCTATTGTGCAAACAGTCGCTTCAATGTGAACAAGTCCCAAGGCATCTTCACATGCACAGACCAAACAAGTCTCCCAGCGTTAAGTGCAGAAGATTGCATACGGTATGCTCACACTGAAGTCGAAGTTCATGTTTTTTCTGGCTCACTTGGTGGAGTGGCCAGCACTGCTCTGGAGGAGCTTCGTAGCGCTCTCACGTCCTACCTTGGACTCAAGCTGCTACCTAGTTTGCGAACATCCTTGACCCTCAACTTTGTCAGCAACAGGATCGACTTTTCGGTGACAAGCTCCGAGGCAGAGCTAGCCATCGAGCTGCATGCAAAGTTTGACCAGATGCCCTTCTCTGCTTGGATCTATTCGGAGCAGCAAGATGCGGCATGGGCGCTGGCAAACGTGCATCATCAGGGAGTAGTGCAAGAGGAGCTGCTGGTGTGCCCGGATGGCCTGGCCTTCCCAAACGGCCCCATTGCAGGCCTCGCAGATTGCAAGTGTCCCCATGGCATGGAGACCTCAGCCAGCAGCTGCCAGGAGTGCCCTCTGGGCAAGTACAAGGCCTCCGTGGGCAACTCCAGTTGCGCCAGTTGCAGCTTCGGCCTGACGACGCTGCGGCCGGGTGCCGTGTCATCTGCAGCGTGCACTTGCTCGCCAGGGTACGCTAGCACCGCGCCAGGAGATCCCGCAAGCTGCGAGAGCTGCGGCATCGGCTCTTTCTGTCGTGGCGGAGACCACAGAGAAGCTTGCCCGCCGAATCAGACCACGCTGCTGACCGTTGCCACGGGCGAGGCGGACTGTGTCTGCGCAGCCGGCCACTTGGCTTTGCTGGGCACCTGCAAAGCCTGTGCTCCAGGCACGTTCAAGCCAGAGGCAGGCAATGCTGCGTGCCAGGCCTGTTCCGCAGGGAAGTGGAGCGGGACAATGGGGGCGACCTCTCCGGCGACTTGCGCTGATTGTATGGAAGGCTCTACCACCGAGAGTGATGCAGCCGACCAGGAGGGTCTGTGCATTCGCCCGCATCCGAAGCAGATGCTGAACTGCACCGCTGGGCGCAATTGCTCGGTACATGTCACTGGTTACCACCTGCGGGATGGGCATCGCCTGGCCATAGTGCCCGGGTCATCTGGGTCTTCTGGGTCAGAATGCGGCGGATCCATGCAGCCCGTGCCCTACGTGGCGAACGGAGGTGTGTCTCAGCCTGCTGTCGATGGTGGCCACATGTATGTCTGGCATGCAGGCCGGGCTCGGGATTTTGCACCGGCGGGAGGATTCTATGGCCTTTGCTGGTGCGCCAGCATGTCGGGTCTCAACTGTGACAGTCTTCAAGACTTCCACATTTCAGCTGGGCAGTTGCGGGTCGTGGGGCCCTTCGCAGACCACGAGTTCACGTGCGTTCGCGGGCAGGACTGCACCGGGCTGGCGCCCTTCCAGGGCATCGGCATGTCCATGATGGGATCAGTGGCAATGCGCAGCAGTTGCGAAGGCGCGAGTTTGCAGATTTCCAAGGTCAATGTGCGCGGGCTCGGTGGCCTTGTGAACAGAATTGGCGAATTGGGACTGGACTTTGGCACCTCTGACGAGTTGGACTACCGCCTCTCCATCGATGCAGAAGACCGTGGCTACTCGTTGTGCTGGTGTGCAGGCCATGACAGCGTCGTAGCGCCATGATCGGGATCCCACTTCCAACATCGGCGGAAGCCCTAAACTGCCCTAAACGGTAAGAAGAGAAACCAACTCTGAAGAAAGCCATAACAAGTCAACTGACTAATTTTTCTGGCCTATTCCGTCGTCGGGTTTGGGCGAGGTCTTGATACTGAAGATGGCAGTGGCTGTCAAGAGGCTGACCATGTTGTCGCCGCCGGGCATGTACGAGTGCTTGGGCCACAAGCTGGACAAGCGGCCGAATGCTTCCAGGGCCAAGTTTGCCAACTTCAGCTGCAGGGCATCTTGGCCATTTACAGCGGGGGATCGTGGGTAACACTCCCTTGACTGGTTTGTGCTTGAAGTGAGGCGTGGAACTTGCGGCCGGCGACCGCCTCACCTCCTTATCAGAGTGTGGCCCTTACATGGAAAACCTGCTGTACGTCAGTAATGGGCACTGGCCTTCTGCGCCTGCTTTCCAAGAGGATTTCAGTCACTGGGCAAAGTGCCGCTTTTTTAGGGGGTATGGGATTTGAATGCTTCTTTCTGGCCTCAAAGATCGGCAGGACGTGTTTGAATGACTCTGAAATTGTTCCACGACTAACATACAAGCCAATGAGTTTTCATCCAGAGCCCCATGTCCTGAAGTGGAGGAGCATGCAGCAGATCTCCTGTGCAGAAACAAGAGAACGCAACCTGTTGACAAGCATGGGGTTGGGGGGGTGGGGGGGGGCGGGGGGGGGGGCGGGGGGGGGGGGGGGGGGGGGCGGGGGGGGGGCGGGGGGGGGGGCGGGGGGGGGGGCGGGGGGGGGGGGGGGGGCGGGGGGGGGGCGGGGGGGGGGGGGGGGGGCGGGTTGGGGGGGGGGCGGAGGCGGGTCGGGGATGGGGTGGGGAAAAAAGAGCCAGTCCATGACCCTAGCTAGTGTTAGGGAGACCTCTTACAGCGGACCCTTCTTAACCCTATATACTTCTGGCTCTCTTAAAGGGGACCTTATTGAGAGGGTCTATATCCTCAAGGGTCCCCCTAATCCTAACTCCTATTTATGCTACCCATACACATGCGGCCCCCTGCCCTTAAGACATGAACCAAGATGCACCATGTGGAGTTGCAGGCCCTTTCCGGGGCTTTCTAACTAATGCGTCCGACACTAAGGTGTGAGCAAGGCCCATTCTTGCTTGGCTTCCCTGCGCCATATGCCGAAACGCAGGACGGCGCGAGCTTTACTTTTCAAAGTCGTGACGGCCAAGCGCCCGTCTTCGCAGAGTTCCCTGGTGTGTATTTCATGTGCTGGTGCCGGCCCGCTCCAAGCGACAGTTCTTCCTGTGCCGTTGCGAGGGACTTCCGAGTGAATGTTGGCTTGCTCCGTGTAAGCGGGCCCATTCTGAGGCAGTCCTACCAGTGTGACTTGGGGTCTCATTGCATAGTGTCCGGACTGCAGGGGGCTAAGCTTGCAGAAGGCGACAAGTTGCTACCCATGAACGAATGCGGCACAGCACGGCAGGCTGCTCTTTTCAAAGATCCAGAGCCAATTCTTGGTGTCTACAGATCGTCTGATGAGATTTACTTTGATTTCGGGGTCTTGGAGTTGGCTGAGTCTGCTCCAGAGATGCTGGAGCTCTGCTGGTGCCCCTCGAGGTTGAGTTGCAGCAGTCCTGAAGATTTCCGTGCCGCAGCAGTGAAACTGGATGTGGTGTGCCCTCCTGGCACTTACGAGCTTCAAGGGAGGTTCAGGCAGTGCCACGAGTGTTTGCCAGGCTACTACTGCCCTGGTGGTCAGGCTGCCGAGCTGCTGGAGTGTGCCCACGGCAGCACTTCGCTGCGCGGATCCAGCTTCGAACGGGCTTGCGAGTGCCGTCCGGGCTTCGCTTGGGATACGCAGCTTAAGGTGTGCCTACCGTGTGAGCGCGGGCGCTTCAAAGAGCAGGCTGGCAATGATCAGTGCGAAGGGCAGTGCCCGGCAGAGACCACCTCTGAGCCTGGAGCAATTGACTCGTCAGAATGCTTCTGCACAGATGGCATTGACATCAATCCGTCCCCAGACTTCAACTGCAAAGACTTGGCAGATTTGTCGGATGTATTTGCCGATTCCTTCACCTCCTCCGAGGCCACGGTCTACATAGTTCGAGGAACGATCCAAGCAGACCTCCAGCCAGAGGGCCTTCGTAGAGAACTGGAAGCCTACCTGCGTTTGCAGGATTTTCCTCGTGTGCAGCTCTCTATTCAGCACGCGGTGGATTCCGACTACCCAGAGGGCTCAGACTATCTGGAGGACCCAGGCGAGTCACAGAACAGCTCTATTGCATACACATTGTGGAGCTCCGAACCAGGAAGTGCTTACGAGATGAAGGCCAGGCTCGATCCCGCTCCATTCTCAGCGTGGGCTGAGTCCTTGACAGGTGTCATCTCGACCATTACCGGCACTTCCGTCCACCCAGAAGTTGTGAGATGTCCCGACGGCTGGGGTCTTCCAACTGCTCAGACCCATGTATTCGAGTGCGTGTGCCTTCCAGGTAGGATGCTTAGCCCTGTTGATGGAGCGAATAAGCACTGTGTCGAGTGTCCAACTGGAAAGTACAAGGCCTCCGTGGGCAATTCCAGCTGCGCCAGTTGCAGCTTCGGCCTGACGACGCTGCGGCCGGGTGCCGTGTCATCTGCAGCGTGCACTTGCTCGCCAGGGTACGCTAGCACCGCGCCAGGAGATCCCGCAAGCTGCGAGAGCTGCGGCATCGGCTCTTTCTGTCGTGGCGGAGACCACAGAGAAGCTTGCCCGCCGAATCAGACCACGCTGCTGACCGTTGCCACGGGCGAGGCAGACTGTGTCTGCGCAGCCGGCCACTTGGCTTTGCTGGGCACCTGCAAAGCCTGTGCTCCAGGCACGTTCAAGCCAGAGGCAGGCAATGCTGCGTGCCAGGCCTGTTCCGCAGGGAAGTGGAGCGGGACAATGGGGGCGACCTCTCCGGCGACTTGCGCTGATTGTATGGAAGGCTCTACCACCGAGAGTGATGCAGCCGACCAGGAGGGTCTGTGCATTCGCCCGCATCCGAAGCAGATGCTGAACTGCACCGCTGGGCGCAATTGCTCGGTACATGTCACTGGTTACCACCTGCGGGATGGGCATCGCCTGGCCATAGTGCCCGGGTCATCTGGGTCTTCTGGGTCAGAATGCGGCGGATCCATGCAGCCCGTGCCCTACGTGGCGAACGAAGGTGTGTCTCAGCCTGCTGTCGATGGTGGCCACATGTATGTCTGGCATGCAGGCCGGGCTCGGGATTTTGCACCGGCGGGAGGATTCTATGGCCTTTGCTGGTGCGCCAGCATGTCGGGTCTCAACTGTGACAGTCTTCAAGACTTCCACATTTCAGCTGGGCAGTTGCGGGTCGTGGGGCCCTTCGCAGACCACGAGTTCACGTGCGTTCGCGGGCAGGACTGCACCGGGCTGGCGCCCTTCCAGGGCATTGGCTCCCTCGTTGGGCACGTCTCACTTCGGATTGCTTCCTGTGGCACAAACTCATCGAATCTTGTGCTCTCCGCAGCGAACAGGAACTCCAACGGCATTGTTGAGCACGACATGGCTGGTGAGAACTTTTCGCTGAGCTTCGGTGTGTCCGACCAGATCGACTATAGCCTGTCCATTGATGCCAGCGATGGTGGATATCTTCTTTGCTGGTGTGCCGGTGAAGAACCCTGTGACGCTGAGAACTTTGCCGTAGCCGTCGGCCGTTTGCGAGTAGAAGGCCCGCGGACAAACCAGGAGGTGGCTTGCTCCGTCGGGCAGCCTTGTGCACCCACTGGCCTGGTATCGGTTCGCGCGCAAGCCCATGACCGAATAATGGTTCTCGCTGCTTGCGGTGAGGGCTCTGCAATGCCAGGTTTTTCCGGCGAAGGAATCGCCGAGTACAGCGCAGCTAGGCACGCAGGGCAAGGTGTTTTCGAATTTGGGCTCATTCCAGTTGAAGAGGGGACATGTGATTGAGCATATGCAGCTCTCTGCGCCTTGCTCAGGATGGTGATTTCCAGTTTCTTGAAAGCACTTCGGTGATCCAGTCATCAGCCGGGATCGTCCGGCTTTGCTTCTGCCGGCCCCGCATTCCCGAAAGCTGCCTGGCGCCAGCAGATTTCAAGGCCGCTGTAGGTTTTATGACCGTCCGCGGTCCCTTCGAACAGGCAGCCCAGTGCACAGTGGGCAGCCATTGTGCCATCAACCTAACCGGCATCGGTTTGAACGCCAACAGTTCCTTAGTCCTCACCAACGGCAACTGCGTTGGCGTCCAGAGCAGCGGCCTCCAGAACCTCACGTTTCTGCAGCAGCCCCTGGGCATTCACGTGGCGTCCGGCTTCTTGCACATCGCATTGGGCGAGATCCCTTCGCAGGCAGCACCTGGAAAGTATGCATTATGTTGGTGCCCCAGCTCGAGCTGCAGCCTCTCAGCCTTCCGTGCACCGGCTGGGTCCTTGCAGGTGAACTGCCCCAGGGGTTTTTATTTACGGGCTTCGAGATGCAGGCCTTGTGGCCGTGGCTTCTACTGCCCCGGAGGTACTGCCACAACAGCCGATCGGTTCCCCTGCGCAGTCGGCCAAACGACCTGGGATTTGAAGGGATCCTCGGACACGGATTGCATTTGTGCCCCAGGCTACTTTCAGGATGTCGATTGCAAACCCTGCAAGAAAGGATCCTACAAGCCCAGGCCGGGAGATGACTTAGACTGCACGCCATGCCCTCCAGACCTGACGACATTCAAGTCTGGAGCCGCATCCAACTTGTCATGCTATCTGGAGACTTCCGTTGATGCGGAAGCTGATGAGGATCCAGAGGCCAACACATCCACGATTCCAGCTCTGGCCTTCAGCCTCTCTTTCGAACTGCCTCTGAGTGACTTCGAGTGAGTGGAAACGCTGTGTCAACCTTCCATTCTTTGAAGGCTTCTAGGTGACATTGAGTAGTTCGCAGCCCCCTTGGCTGATTCTAGATTCTTTCCCCTATGTGTCCAGCTCCGCCAGGTAAAATCGAAGAAAGCGCAAAGGAGCAGCTGCGTGATGCATTGCAGCGCAGCATCTCCCAATTGGTTCGGCTGGATGCCGCTGCAGTTCGCATAGACTTTCCACATGCCTTCCCGGGCCGGCGCTTGGCTGAGTTGCTCAAGGCAGTCATTATCATGAAGTTGCCAACGCAGGACGATGCGGAGAGTTTGCAGGACTCACTGGACTGGAGTTCCTTGCCTGGTGAAGTCAACAGCACTCTGCAGCAGAACGACAATCTACGTCGCTTTGCGGCGTCGATGTCTGATGAAGAAATTATTGCAACCACGACATGGGATACTGTCCATTGCCCGCTGCATGCAGCCATCCCAACCGGCGTCGTCGTGATGCAGCCGGAGGACTGCGAATGCAGGAAAGGCTATGGGTTCGAAGATGGTGCCTGCAAGGTCTGTTCTGTCGGGAGGTACAAGCCCAGGCGGGAGAATGTTGTTTGTACTCGGTGCACAGGCCTGAAGTTAACTTTGATAGAGGGTGCCACGCAAGAGGAGGAGTGCACATGTCCAGCTGGAACGTATGGTAGTCGAGGTCAGCATGGCGAGGAGTGCTTGGACTGCCCAGCAGGCTCTTACTGCGATGGCTCGGGACAGAAGCAGGAGTGTCCAAGTAATTCCACAACAGGATCTGTTCGCAGCTCTTCCATTGCTGACTGCGAATGCCGGCCGGGGCACCAGCCCTCAGAACACGGCCCTTCCGGGCCCTGTCACCCGTGTGAGGCGGGCCGGTACAAGGATGGTGTGCGCAACGCAAATTGTTTTTTGACCTGCCCGCCCAATGCAAACAGCACTCCAGCATCCACTGACCGGAGTCAGTGTTTTTGCAACGAAGGATACCACGCCTACCTACAAGCAGGGCAGCTGGACAGCTGCGCGCGTTGCGACTATGACGGGCTGATCTGCCCGGGTGGCGTGAACGTCAGTGGTCACCACTTGCAGCCCCGAGCCCGCAAAGGCTGGTTTCAGACCGGGCAGACCGTGGCGGTGCAGTGCCTTGTCATGGACGCTGAGGGTGTCAGTGTGTGTCTCGGCGGGAATATCACCGAAAATATCTGCGCTGCGGGCGCTCAAGGATGGCTCTGTGGCGAATGCCCTGCAGAGTGGGCCCGGGGCGGGTACCTCGATGTCTGCGAGCCCTGCAACGCTGGGGGTGCTGGCAGTTTTGCCCTGGCTGCTCTTATGGACATTGCTCGCATCGCGGCCCTGAACTTTGGCATGGCGGTCATTAGTGCTCCGGGTGCCACAAAAATGCGCCCGCTCCACCCAGCCATAATTCGTATCGTCCAGCGCTGGATGGATGCCTGCTCTGTCCTGCTGAGCTTCGTCTTGCTTTGGCTCCAGTCTAGCTGAGTCTAGCTGTGAGTTTTGTTATGCTTTGTTTTCGGCCAGCGCCAGTGAGCTTAGCACTAAGGAGCTTCAACCTCACTCGCTTGACGCCCTTCCCGTGGTCCAGCTCCAACGGGGAGTGTGAGGAGTGCCAAAAGCCGGATTCCAAGCTGGCCTGGCCCCAAGTGGCCACCGCGGCCATGGATTCTGTCTTTCAGGTGCTCTCGCTTCTGCCCAGGTGGGGCCCGAAAAACTTTATCATTGCAGTGATGAACCGCTAATTCGGCTTAACCGGTGTATAGGTGAATGTAGCACAAGGGAAGTTCACGAGAATCTTCACGGGTGGTGTTGCAAAGAACTGCTCAAGAGAGAGTTCTGCCCCTGACAGGTTGAGAGTGGACTTTGCGGCGCAGTGCTACGGTCAAAAGCTTGGGGTCAGGGACGGAGCAACACTTGTGTCGGCCGTGTACTCCCTTTGCCTCCCAGTGTTCGCACTCTTCGCCACATTTCTGCTTTGCAGCATGGTGGTCTATGTTGTCGTGCCCCTTGCCGGGCGGATGGGCTTTCAATTCAAGAAGGCCAGCAAGCGCAAGAGCCCCGCCGCATCCGAGGCCATCACGAAGTCTTCCATTGATCTTGCTATATATTGTTCATTAGACTTAGAAGGGGCGTCATTGTGTCGTAGTGGCCGATCTTTTGTTGACCATTCACAGTGAATCATGATACGTCCCAACTTTCCCGGGAAACAAAGAGATATGAAGAAATGCAAGTCCGCACCGACCGAAGGAGCATGGGGCCCTCGGAACGCCAGTCGTCGAGGTGCAGGAGGACCTGCAAGCTGCCACCTGTCTTGACTCATCTTGTCTCTGCCCATTCTTTCCCTTGTCCGAGAATGGATGCCGTCTGCCCCGGTCCGTCCTTTCCGTTGCGGCTCCTAGGCCTTGGATGGGGCCACGGAGGCTGAGGCCATGGTTTTTGGACTTTTCACTTCAACTCCCTCTTTGCGAAAACATGTTGGGGAAGCCGTTCCGGTGGTGTGGTTGACTCAAATGGCTTTGTGGCCCGAGCTGCTGGAGAGATTCCTTCACATGATTCGCTGTTCGCCCGTGATGGAAGACAGGGATGGGAAAACGCAGCCTGTTCAACGGCTTCTGCCTCACCCCGATGCTGCTTGGCCGCAGAGGCGTACTGCCCTGCGAGACCCCAAGTCAGTCCCCAAAGCGTCCTGAGAGGGGGGCCGGCTAGCAGGAGGGCTCTCATGGGCAGAGGTGCCTTTCTCTGGAAAAATTTTTAATGGAGAAAAGATTGTTGGTACCAAGAATGTATTACTTTCATCCTCTAGTATACTTTCTCTTTTCATCTACATTTAATATGTATTGGTATTCTTCTTACCTTTTCCCCAATGCATTTCTCAAGATTTAGCGTTATGCCTGTCATCTATTGGATCAGGAATAACTTTCCAGTCCTTTTGGTTCGTTGTGCTCATTCGTCCTTTCATCAAGATTGGCTGGTCAGGCAGAGACTGGCCGCGTCTAGAGGCCTGTCCGGGGCACGGCAGCTTAAAAGGGTTGCTCCCCGGTAGCTCTTGGTGAGACTCAGATCGCGGGCGGTCGCCGGGGCACAAATTATGGGCGCTGCGTGTCGGGCACTTCCTGTGCTTTCGCCGGCCACGCGTTTGCAGTCAGGGTGACTCCCGGAGCCCACCATTTATTTTTGGGGGGGAGGGGAGGGAGGGGAGGGAGAGGAGGGAGAGGAGGGGTATCGTGATCGTCGTCGTGGTTGCTGCCTGGTGTGTTTGTTGCTTCGTATGTTGTTCCTGCGGGCTGGCACCTTAAGTTTCGGCCGGAGGTGTCGCCTTTTTGTTAGGCCAGGCGCATGTGCCTCGGCCGATTCTCCACTCCACTCCACTCTCCACTCTCCACTCCACTCCACTCCACTCCAACCATGAAGTCGCTTAATAATAATTCTATTCTGGGATATTTTTCTATCTTAACTTTTTGGACACAGAAAAACCGCTATAAAATACAGCATAAACGAAGTGAATACAAGGGTGTGCTACATTATAAGAGGTTGCACGTAAAAACCCTTGCAAAATACCGTTATTTTTTCTTCCGTCCCGCTCATCAGTGAAGAAAGCCCGCATGAAATATATTATAAACGGCCCGTATAATATTATTATGTAGCTGGCCATTCGCATTATTATTATACTGCGTGCGGTTCTTTCACTCTTATTCGTTATAAAATATTAGGAGAATATGTGAATGAGAGAACGAGGAAAACAATGTGAACGAAATGAACGTGTTCACTCTGTTCACACACTTTCCTATTATAATTGTACCGTCCAGGAAGTGACCCGCGTGAATGAGACAGCCAGTGAGTTAGAAGCTTGAATGGGTGACAGGTGAACAAGGATGCCAATAAGATATGGGATTTTGGTTATTTGTTCACGGTTAATTGGTCAGGATCTTTGAACAGGGTCTCAAGGTGTGATGGGTGCTGCGGTTGGACTGGTCTCTAAGCCGGTCAGTAACTCAAGACATTAAGACTCAGCCCCAGATCAACGGTCCAGTTTTCACGACTCAACAGATTAATTCCTAGAGACAGAGGAAATGACTGCCTGGGATGGGTGAACATTAGAACTAGATCTAGCATCTGGGGGTTCTGGAGGTGACAGAGAGAAAGGAGAAGACACGTGAATGATTGAGTGAATTAGACACACAATATTATATGAACGGTGTAATGAAAGCACGACCGTTCAATATGAATATTGTGTTTGTTCATTCAATCATTCCTTCACTCTGCTTTCCCTCTCTTTCTTATCTTCATTCACTAGTTTTATATTTAAATCGCGAGACACATGAAGTGCGCGCTCGCGTTTAGTAATAAAGACGTGAATAAGAAGATGAAAGAGAAAAAGGAGTGAAAGAAACAAAAGACAAATAGAAAAAGCACAAAGACCCCACAAATTAAGTATATTTTAAGGGGGTCCTTTGTAAGCTTATTTTCATGAGGCTTTTGGTGATCTCACGGTGAACAAGGCTGTGGAACAAGAGTTAGAGAGATTAATGGTACGTCCTAGAAGCCCAATATTATACTTCTTTTTAGTGGGCTTTTAGGCGGTAAAATTCATCGTTCGTTCAATCATTTCGTGAATTCATGCGCAAAAATCGCTTATACTTCACTACATTCATTCACTCCCTCCCTTTCCACCAAGCCAAAGATAATAAAGGACGAGTGTGAAGGAAATGGAGTTGTTGGCAGACCATCCCCATGTCAAGCTTTCAGGTGGTGTGCTGGAGTTCAGAGCACACCAACTTGTTCGTGATCTCCTTCTTGGGCCTGGCTATCTGGTGTGTGGGCCTGCCATTGCTTCTGTATCTTTGGATTTGGAAGCAGCCAGACAAACAGGTTTCCTGTGCATTCATGTTGTTGCCCATGCTCAGGGTCCTTTTAAGTACTTGTAGGGGCTTGTGACAGGCTCCCGACAGCTATCGGAAATATGGTTATTTCATTCAAGGGCTGGAGCCGCGTTGCTGGTATTGGGATCTGACCGTGAAGAGAGCTGATACCGGCTTCATGTTGCTGGTGGCTTACACCTCCATCGCGGATGATGAGAAGGCTAAGTTGCTGTTGTTCCCTCTCATCTCAGGTGGGGTGTTCTCAACAGATCTGATCTCAACAGCCCGAGCCGGGCACCTCGTACTGTAGGAAAATCTGCTTCTGCCTGGTCCAGGCATCCAGCTTGGCATCACCACGTGGGTCAAGCCCTACGCCAATGCTCAGGCTCAGATCCTCGACACGCTGGAGTTTGCTTTGCTGACCGTGCGTTTCGTGCTGTTCAGCACCGTTTCAGCGCTAATAATCTTCTTCCCTTCATCGGATATGGTGTGGATTTGGGCTCTCTTCCTGTCCATTTTGGTGGTGGTCGTGGCGGTCTATTCCGGTCTGCACATCGTGGTGCAGTTCGTGCGCCATATGGCCAACCAGCTCAAAGAGGAGCCGGAGAGCGAGGAGGAGAGCCAGGAGCCGAAGAACGGGCCCGGAAGATGTTTATCCGTGATGAACCGGATAGGCTTGTGGTTTGCTGCTGGCATTGTAGCATAGATATGGTTTCGATAAGTTCAAAAGCTCGGTGCGGTGCCCAGCTCAAACCTCCCCGCCATAAGCACATGGCCCAGAGAGGCTCCGTCTTGGGTGCCAGGACCCGACGTCCACAGATTCCAGCCTTCGGGCTCGGTGCTGGACTTCATGCTGCTCGTGCCAGCTGAAGCGCTTAAATGGGAAGCTGAAGCGCCGGGCCGTGAAGCTGAAGCACAGGGCCGTGGAGCTGCTGAAGCCCATCTTCCAAGCAGATGACCGAGAGCTTATCAAAATCCAGTGGTCCTTTGACAAGGTCATGATCGAGCTTCCCGATACCAGCAGCAAGAAGCTTGGAAGCTCTCAGGCTGCAAATCGTTTCGGCTGTAGGTCCTGTTTAACAGTGCATCCGACTCTCGCATGAGCCGTTCGCGGCAGTTGTTCGCTGGAATTCTCTATATAGGGTTATCGCTGTCTTCCCTAGCTTGCAGTCTTGCAGAACTTCGCCAAGGTTGGCTTCGGAGAATGATATTGCGACTTGATCACTCCACGCAAAAAGATACGATCGTCAATGCCTTCGAGGAATTCAACAAGCTTTGCCTGTGCCAGGTCAATTGGAACAAGATTCCGAACTTGGACATATTGTGTGCTCTTGCCGCATCAAGCCACGCGGTGCCGAGAGTCGGCAACTCGGAGCTCTGCAAATGGTGGAAGCAGGAACTTAAGAAGAACCTCAGCGACACCGAGCGCACGCTCTGTCCCGATGACTTCACATTGGCAGTGCAAATGTTCGCGTTGCTCCCATCAAAAGACGGAAAGGAATTGCTAAAAACTGTCGAGAAGGTTTTAGGTAAGACGGAGGAGGAGGAGGAGGATGAGGAGCCAGATTCGGATGATATGCCTGAGGCCTCTCGGACGGAGGAGGCGCATCTTGCGCAGTTCTGGGACATTGACATCTTTCCCTCAGCGTTTTGTTTTATTTGAGAGCTTGTGGGTACTGTCGCTGCAGGCATCCGACACCCACACTGTCGATGTCGAGGTTCGGACAATATAAGCAGGGACGAGCTCCCAGGACGGGCAGTTCTGCTTGCACTTGCAATTGCACTTCGAGGTTCTGCACCCCTCCGCTCAGGACACCTGGCGGACCTGGCCTGGACAACATCGTACCCACATCTACCACATGGCCCGCCCCGCCGCCTCCGGCAAAGCTGGTCGGACTTGAGATGAGGCAAGCTGATTGAACATGAAAGAGTGTCCTGTAAGCCATCCTTTTACAATTCCGCCCCCCCCCCCCCCCCCGAGAGAGAGAGAGAGAGGTACACATACATATATATATATATATATAATATGTATGAGTACATGCCTATCCCCGCCCTGCCGCCTTGCATTTTCAGCACCTGGGCTTGAAACTGTTTCGAAACCGTTTTCGAAACTGGTTAAGACCATTAGACAATTAGACCATTAAACCAATAGGTTTGGCCCATGCAATAATTCACTGTCTTGTGTGTTGGTTGTAACTGCGAACCAGACCTCGAAGTTGGGGCCGCTCACACCTTAATTATAAGATGCGTGCGTGAACTTACAATATTATAATTCATGTGGTCTCTTCGTATTATAATCACGCACGCGGGAACACAGGAAACAAGTGAGTGATTCGCTCATTCGGGCGTGTTAATAATAATCTCTTGTTTCACGCCCTCGTTTCGTTCATTTCATTCGTGCGTAAACTTACAATGAAATAGAACCCGCAATATAATATTAAAGGGACCAGCGAAGCGAAACCAACGCACCAAGAAACCCGGGTCTTTTTGCCCACACCATTAGTACTAACATTCTCTACCTTTTGGTCTTCTTCCTTACCCGACCATTAGACCTTTGGAGCATTGGACCCATATGCTCGGTTTGGCCCATACAACCCCCACCGGATCACTAGACCAGTAGACCATTAAGTTTGCACCCATTGATGTGGTCTTATGGCCTAATGGTCCAACGGCAGAAGAGTTCCCGTTTTAAGAGTTGGGGTGTGGGGTTGGGGAGGTTTTGGTCGGCGTGCGTCCTGTGCTCGCAAAGCATTTGAAAGCGTTTACTCCCGTTCACGCTGGTTCACGGGTTGACAACGCCTGAGCACACCCTCGGGGAAACCCATATTTGCGGTATTTTGGAGGCATTTTGGAGGTTTGTTTTGAAGCATGATTGCTAAAAAAGTGACGACAGTTTCGAGGATGAGGCATGTGGGCGAAATCCTTCACTCCGGTTCACGAAGGGCATGATTGCTTAAACAGTGATGACAGTCTCGAGGCTGAGGCACGTGGGCGAGATCCTTCACGAAGTGACAACGCCGAGCACACTCTCGGGTCTGTGGACGCATCCTTGGTGGAAGCGTGCCGCCCAAACAAACCAGGGTCAACAGTCTTCAGGCTAGTGGTGCAAGTCCACAAGGAAGCGATGCTCTCCGCCGTGCTGTGTTCCGCAACCCTGAAAAGTTTAACTGTCAGCGCCGAGACCGTGCAGCTTGGTGGCTGAATCTTCGGAAGTCGGGTTCGCGGAAACGGCGAATGGCGACGGGTCAGTTGTTCCTGGCCAAGAGGTCGGTGACGTGTGCGAGATTGTGCGAGACATGCTGATTGAAACCCTGCGGTACCTTGGATGAGGCTTGGGAATCTTTTGGGGACATCTGCAAGATGCCTTTGAGGGCTTTGGTGCATCGACGACCTCTGCGGCGCATGCTCTGGTAGATCGCACCGAGCGTCGTCGTAGCTTTATGGGGCTGTTACTTACATGCGGCGCCTTAAGGTTTGAAATGCCCCCCCCCCCCCCCCCCCCCCTTTCCGCCGTTCCGCCCCATAAGATTTTGACTAGAGCGCGTACCTTATAAAACATCTTTCGTATATTTAGCGACGCCGGGGCACCTTGAGTCTTCGGCTAAAAGTGGTGGTCCTTCTTTGTCTGGGTGGGGCTGAGGTGCCTAGAGGGCCAAGCGGTTTAAGGCCCCATATACCAAGTGTTGGTATGCTGCTTGTTTTCGAATTAGTATAATTAGTCCGAATGTATGTATCCAAAGCCAGGAGAGAAGATGGAGCCGGTGCTTGAGGCCACGCCGTGGCCCTGGAGGTGTTGGCGCTCAGCAACAGGGGATGGAGGTGCTCGGTTTCGACGCGGTTAATGTCACTGACTCTGCTAGATTAGGTGATTATGTACTTGCATCTCAATGGGTATACGCGCGGTGTCATCGTCCAACGGAGGTGTTCCAATGTGCTGGTGAGTTTGCCTGCGACGTGCCAGAGTGTAAAGATGTGCAACTTGAGCCTCGGGACTCAGCAAACTCGTTCGCGAAGGTCAATAAGTTACTTATTAGAGGTTTGGTTGATTTCTATGGATGCTATGGACGAGGAAGGAATCCCAAAGGCGCAGTGCTCTCCTCGCTTGAAGTGAAGTGTTTTAAATTTTAAGGGCTCTAGTGCATGCCCAAACCTCTGCCCTTTCTTCTCCCCTCCCTTTCCCCCCCCCCCCTCCCGTCCGATTCCGACCTTTCATTCGATTCGCTTCTCCCCTTCTACCACTGTGCTGTCACAGAGCCATATCAACCCCCACCTGGTAGGATCTCTCTCGTACCCTCTTTCCAGCATCCACATCTAATCTCTGGAGCAAGCACCTCCTTTGAAATATGTGGTCCTCGCCACCCCCGCCCCTCCTACTGTCTACATCCTCCCCCCTACCCCCTACCCCCCACCCCCCACCCCTACCCTGAAAGGATTTAAAAAAAAAAATATATATATATATACCTATGTACATATATATATATAGAGTATATGTGTATATATATATATATATGTATAGTATATGTGTATCTATATATAGATATATCAAGTTATCTAGGTGTACCGTCTACATCCCCGCGCTTCGGAGCTAATGCCGCGAGTGGCAAGATTCTGAGGTGAACGGTAGCAAGCTGTACCAGTTACAGGCTTTTGGCCATAAATGATACCCACAAGTATAATGTTTGATGCATCGGAACGTTTGTGTGGGCAGAAGGTCGTTTAGGAACCCACCCACGTCTTGATGCCACTCCTTAGGCAGTCATCACTTTTAAGCATTGTACAGATCTGTAAAGATGGGGCGCCAGCTCAGTTTCGTGAGTGTGGCCTTTTTGCTTGAGAAGAGCGGCTTGCGTACGTTGGGACCGAAGAGCCTGGTTTGCTAGGCTCATTTGCTAGGCTCATTTGGTCCGTACTTTGCGCCATGATGTTCACATATCAAAGCCTTAAGCTCTGAATATTAAATTGCTTAACCCTTACATAGACAGCCCTGAAGGTCTGCCTCCTTCCACCCTTGGATATCATCAGCATGATGCAAAGTGCCAGCTCCGAGAATTTCCTGTGTCACCATGGAGACATCGTTACAGAGACAGGTCGAAGGACGCAACCTTGCTTGCAGCATTCTTTATCTTCAAGTCCTGACCCGATGTCACCCAATCCCACGCCTTCAAGTGAAGATGGAGGCCTAAGACTGCGGAATGTGAGGTTCTCCCTATGTGACTTCCTCTCTGACATCTGTTGAGTGGGAGGTGGTCCTTGCCTTTGGGACCCTAAATCCCATTAAGCCCCATAGAGGCCGAACCTTAACATAGTGGTGGAATCCAAGGCATATGGGAACTTGGAACATCAGCAGGTCTGGTGGCAAGATAGGCTTCCACTTTACAGTGCGATGCTATTTCGCCATCATTCGCGAGAATTTCGTGCACGTGGCAGAAAACATCATTTGCATCTTTTTTGGGTTCGCCGTTGTTGTCCCTCTCTCTCTCTCTCCCTCTCTGTCTCTCTTTCTCTCCATGCTCATCGTGTGACATGGCCTTAATATTCTTGAAGTCTCTTGGCCTCTGTGATTATTATGATTATTATTAGTATTATTGTTATAAGTATTATGATGATGAGTCTGGTTATTATTATGAGTGTTAGCCTTAGCAGGGCTTGCTGTGGGAAGGTGCGTTTTTCTAAAAATACTTTGGGCGCTTTCGTCTCTAAGTTTGCGCTTTTGGGGGGGGGAGGGATTTCCGCTTGCGTCGCTTTCGCTCTGAGGGGCCCTTGGGTTGTGTAGACTTATGGGACCTTGGGATTGTTTCCGGGTGAAAGTCTCGGGTTCTGTAGCATTTTCCGGACTTGGGGCGTGTTTAAGGCTTCAAAGATTGGGCTTGCTTGGGGCTTAGGTGGGCTTAGGCTTCCGAATACATGACGTACCCACCCACTATCAACATACGTCGACGTGGTTGGGAAGCATAAGGCAAGATTCCCAGTGCTGAGAAGACGGCGTAACACAAACAAACCAACAAGGCTAGACTCTGGAGCCTCCGATCTTTCCGGCTTCTGTTCTGAAACGTGGAGTGGTGAAACCCTTCATAAAGTGAGTGAAACTGGAAAGGTTGAAAATATGTTGGCGCATGCTTTCTATTGCCTTGAATCCCTGCTTTCAGCATGGATCTCCTGCAGTCTACACATGGGTAGTTCTCTAAATTAAGGACCCTTTTTGGGTCCCTACCAAAACAGCACCCTTTATAACTTATAATAAGAACCCCCAAAGAAGGACCCTAATTCGGAGAGCGACCCACAGGACGATTCAACCTAAGACACGGCACGATCAACGGCAACAGGAAAAATGCGGAGAAATAAACCCAGAACCCAGAACCCAAGCCGACTCAAACTATGGTCTTCAGCAACTCTGACCATGGAGTGTGGCAACAGGAAAGCAGACTAACCACCAGACTTGCTAAGGCTCTGTCTCAAAATTGCGGTTTAGGTGTGGGGCTTCGGCTTTCGGCTTTCGGTGCTATAGAGTCCATGCGTCGGACGCAGCGTACTATACACATTCTACAACTCGAGCCTACAGCTACGGAATTAATCATGCAAGAAGACACTGGCCTCAAGCCAGCGTTCTCCCGCAGGAGAGTGCCAACCTTTGCTGACTCGCTCCGCGAAATCAGCTGACTCAACCAGTTCGTTAGCGATCTCCTCCAGAGGTTTCGCTGGCGGAAGCAGCGGTCCAGACAACCGAACTGCTGGGAGGGACTGACACAACTCCGAGTCTTTGGGGGGAACACAATCAACCGATCTATAATCATGCTCGACCATGCGGGCCAGACAGGCGGTGCTGTCATGTTGAAGGTGTCTGCAAAGACGGCGGTTCGACCAAAATTGGGTCAGGCAAACAGGGCACGTGGTCCCTGATGCGTATTCCGATGCCTGGCAGCGCAGGCGGCGTTGAGCAAACAAATGTGCTGGCCGACAGTTGTTGCTTGGATGGGAAGTGCCTTGTGCAGTGAGGGCAGGCATAGGGACACTCCCTTGGCGAAATCTCAACTTCAGTTCTTTGCAATAGCGGTTCATGTGGTGCATTGTCCACGCCGCGTATGGGTCCCCATGTTGCGGACGTGCAGCTCGCCGCAGTGAGTGCCAGGGACTGTAGGCAGAGTCTCCGAGATGCCAGGGGTATCATATGGCTTCGGAGGAAGGGGCGTGCGAGCGGCTTGATCTGTCGGACCCAGACGCGACATGTTGGATGATGTCAGCAAGGACACTCGGTCTGTCTTCGATTCTGCCCCCAAGATGCAGGTAAGAACGGAACGCCCAACATCAATCTGCCGCTGCTCTCTGTCATGGAAGTGAACGGACGTGCACTCTCCGGCGTAAAGCGGGCGCACCTTTGCCGCGGAACGAGAGCAGTAGTTCCGTCTTCCCCTTGGAGAAATTGGGTTGCATGCCTCTTATCGAGTTCAGCACGGTTTTGCAGCGGGTCTTCGGTCAGACCTTCCTGGCGGAGGCGGCTCCGCACGTTGCCCAAAAAATCCGCTTGCGCTAGCGCGAACAGTAAATCGGCTACTGAATCGCCGGGCCTGGTCCCTGCGCCAGTGGCGACGGTTCCAGGCGCGCCTCTCATTTGAAAGAACGTGCCTCACAAAAACTCGCACACCAGGCGTGATGCGAGTGGTGGCGCCTGCTGGAGGAGATTGGCTTGGTGCAGCCAGCCACACACCTCGTGCACTGGTGCAGGGGCGACCTGCAGTCGAGCCAGAAGGGCGCACAGGGCAAGGTCGTCTTCCGGGCCACTTTCCCAAAGGGCTTGTCTTTTTGGCTCAAGGTTGGAAAAAAAACCTATACCCTAAACCCTAAACCCTAAACCCTAAAGTAGTCCAAGGGGCCTGTATCCCGGGTTGCAATTTGGACATTCATCATGGGGCGGTTTTCTCTGCAAGATGCTTGTGGCATGGGGGGCAACTCAACTCCTCTGAGGTAGGGGCAGACATGGGGGCCAAACGACTGGTACTCATTGGCTTTGTGGGGGGGAACATTCTAAGCTCTGACGCTGACACCCTGTCGTGGTTACGGAGCATGCAATTTGAAGTACCCACTGAAGCTGCAGTTCTGAGAGCGAGGGATGATGTGAGAATTGGAGACAGAGTACTCAGACAGAGTTGACTTCGTTTCCGTCGCTTCGATGAGGTGTCGGGGTCAAATCGAGGAGGGAGTGGGGGAGGGGGGGCCGCGCCCACAGTCCTCGAAGTTCTCACAAGTCGGGAGGCTTTGCAGACAACCGTTGCCAAGAGACCAGCACCATGCCTTGAGTCCTCGGGAAAACGGATGAAATCAACCTGCTGCAGCGACTGAAGGATGGGGTCGGACGGGAGGATGTCAGCATGTACTAAATAGACAAGGTGTGTGTAACACATGCCGACAGAAGTGCTAGCGATGCATCCTTCCCCTTTCCCTCTCCTCTCTCTCCCCCCCTCCTCTCTTCTCTCATCTCCTCTCCTCCTCTCTTCCTGGGGACTGTTTAGCTCATCAGCTTTCCCATCAGCTTTCCTAGCCACATGAAGGTCTAACCAAGATGTGTTTTTATGTTGGCCTTTGTTCATGACCTTTAAGTACTGCAAACCAGTTAGCTTCTAGCTGCTGCCAAGCCATGGACACAGCTCTGTGGCGAATTTCGAACTGGCCTGTTCGTGCCCCTGGGTGTTACTGATGCTCACTGCTGGCAAAACTCATTGGCCGGTGAGCAGTGGTGCCGCAAGTTTCGAGACAGATTGGTTTGTATGCAACCCACTACTCCGATGGCCGATGTGGGCTGCACGTCTTTCTGGAAACTGACATGGGACATACCACGTGCGCTTGAGACACTGGCCCAACCTAGCTGGCACCTCCAGTAGTCGATGCTCCAAACTGCCAATTCCATGCAAAGTCCCTCAGAGGTCAGCTCAGAGGGTTGGCCCTTTCCGAAGTGATGGTGTTGTGTGGAGCCACCCCCTTCTTTGGCACTTAACATGACCATCTGTGGATTGGCCCATGTGGTGAGCGGGGAGCAAACAGAGACTGGAGTATTGTGGCTAGTTGCATGTGCTGTGATGCTACTTGAGCATGGAGCAGACAGTGGCTGAAATTCAGTGGATGTTTGCCAAGTGAAATGCTGCATCCCTGGCTGGAAGACTGCCTGAGATGTCTGGGGGACAATGAGTGATCGCCGGGCATGCACGAATTCGTACTTCGTAATTTGTTTTCATTTCTAATTCGTAATTCACTTCCTCACAATTAAGTATGCATGCCTCACCAATGTTTGGGAGACTGGTGCACTTACCCCGTCAAACCTGCTGCATGCGCCCCCCCAATTAATTCGAAAACTGTCACAACCACTGTACCCAGGGTGGAGAGGCCGTGGTGATTTCTAACGTGTGGAGGCATGTGGTGGTGGTTGCTTTGGTGAGCTCTGTCTGATTGTTTGGATCTATGTGGTTGTTGGGTTGTTAGGTAAATCCGGACTCTCCACCAGCATACTTACAACCAATGACTGACACATGTGCTTGGAGAGTGTGAAATGCTGTGATATGTAGTTACAAATGCAGCATCCTATGGTGTTTGTCTTGGTGGTAAACCTGATGCATTTTGCAGAGGCAACTCCATGTAGAGGAAGAGGGCCCGTTCTAACATGTCGCCCTGGCTCACGTGATGATAGCCAGGTAGACGTGAGCCTGAGATTCCTAGGGTTGAGTTCTCAGCGGTGTGGATCCATGTGGTCTGGCTTGATGGGGTCGAGTGGTGTTTCATCTGTTGGATCGATGTGGTGGTTGGGTTGGTGCAGTGTCAACTGGGAATCTCGCACGATGAACTGACCTGGCTTGGCTGGAGGGCTCGTCCTAACCTGTCGCGTGGTAGGATCTTTGAGGACCCTATGGAGTGGACATGCGCTAATGGGTTACCCTTGATGTTATGTTTGTGCTGTCATGTCCACTCTGCTGAACCTGCACGTACAATTTGCCTGGATGACTGGGGAACAACCGCTGTACATGAGCTCAATGCGGGTGGTGAACCTATCACATGCTGGAGCCTGGATGCCCCCATATACATCCTAGGGCCCTCGGGGCTTGATCGGTCTTGGCTATCTGGTGGTTACTTGGATGGGTTGTTTTCCTTTTTAGGTGACGTGGACTGGGATCCCTGAGAGGTGCCTAAACGCTTTATAATTTGCAGAGCTTGATGAAGTTGCGACTGGGTTGAGTGGACATTCCCTGGTTGTTGTAGGTTGGATTTTTTGGGCAGGTGTCCTTGTAACCTTTGTTGGCTCGTGGATGGAGGCTCAACCCAAAAGGCAAATCCAGTAGAACCTCACACTTCAATCGCCAGTTCCCTGCAGAGTGTCCGAGAGGTCAGCTAAGCGGGTGGCAAAAAAAAAACCCTAAACCTATTGGCCCCTGTGAAGCAAGATGACCCGTTCAGTTCCGAAACCCATGAAACCCTAAGCCCTAAACAAACACGCCCTAAACCCTAAGCTCTAAGCACTTTTCAAAAGGGCTGAAGCCCTAAACCCTAAACCCTCCCTCTTCCTCTTGCTCTTCCTCATCAGACTCGTGTGCCCGGGTCGCAGAGAATGAGAGGGATGGGAGGGGGGCGTGAACCGGGGGAGGAACTCTTTGGGGTTGGGCCGCTAAATGCGCCAGCTAGACACAGTGGATCCGTGGGGGTTGTTGACGTCGATGAGGAAGACGACAGGGCGGGGGGTCGCGGGAGAATGCAGGCTACCGATGTTGACTGTCTTCTGGACGCCCATGACCGGCACGCATGTGCTCCGGCTGAAGTCAGTCAAGCTAGTCAAGATGGGGCCACGCTGCTCTTTCATGCTCCTTCTCCCCGGACGCTTCCTCAGCCTGAAGATGATGACTCCACTGTACCGGCTGACCTGCAACTCCCCCCCCCTCCCCTCACGGCAGAACAGGCTGCATTGGATGCGGCCATGGGTAGGGAGGAGTTGCAGAGCCCACGCCTGGCACCTGCGTGCCCCGCTAGCGGGTCGGGGCCGGATGCCAAGCTGCCTCAAGGTGGGGAATGGGAATAAACTGCCGGAGTTTGGAGGGGGGGCCAGACAAGCTCTTACGGTTTACCATGATCTTGCACGCCATGATGAGGACGCCCTGGACAACCTCCCTCGCCCGCTGGGAAAGCCCTCCTGGGAGAGGCTGTTCCCCCCCCATGGGTCCAGGCCCTGCAACAAAGTATGCAGGGCATGCTCGGTAAGCAAGATGAACTGCAACACACGGTAGGGAGGATGAGACAAGATCTAGGTGCGCTTGGTACCGAAATGCAGCAGCATGCCCATAGGCTGGACGTCATGCAGGACACCCTCCAACAGCACAACTCCCTTCATGAAGTATCCATTGCTCGCCTAGATGCCCTAGAAACCCAGGCGCAAGACTTTGCCACGCAAGCTCAATTCAGGGACCTGGAGGCGCAGATCCAAGAACTCAAAGAACTCGAGCAGCGAGTCCGAGAGCTTCAGCAACAAGTAAGACAGGGGGGCACTCCAAGGGGCTCAGGCACACCAAGAATTTCAGGCTCCTTAAGGGATAGCGAGATGGACCTGCAGCTGGTCGTGGGTGGCTGGAAACAAGCCCCCAAACATTTGGCAGAGAAGGAAGTGAAGTCTCTTTTTCAGATGTCAGATCTTAAGAACTGCATTGAATCCACCTGGTCCCCTTTCGCAAGAACGAATTTCCTCCGAGTTGCCCTGAAATTCCCAACAGATTGTGTCTCCCTCCCGCAACAGCGATCCTTCCAGATGGAAGCTCTACAGAAGCTACGCAAAGACAAATGGAAGAGTAGCATTGCTGGCAGTGAAAATACCGTCTTGTGGATTGCCAGGCACAGGTCTCCACAAGAAAGGCATAAAATACGCGCGATACTGCAAACAAAGGATTTTTGTGATCAGTTGCCCCCGCATACCCCAGCCACACCTCATCCCCGCTCCGAATTCGATTGGCGTGGGAATGTGTACGTCGGGTCCTCGCAGGTTTTGATATCCCCTCACACCCCCAACGCTCGTCATGCCCACCCCGCAGATGTTCAACTCACGGACGCTAGAGGAGGTCATACAGGATGGGCAGTTTCTGCGACTCGTTCTCAGAGGCCACGGGCTACTCGCCGGACCAGCTTCCACAGCTCTGGCTTGAGTGCCGGGGAAGGTCTCGAGAGTGACTAGCTTTCGACCACACGCCTCCGCACCCAACGACCCTGGCGTCTTGGAATATTCAGGGGAAGTCCCTCGAATCTCTCCAGGCGGCTTGGGATGTACTTGAGTACTTGATGTAGCACATTTTGACTTCCTGGGGCTTCAGGAAGTAGGCTCTCTGTCTGACGTAGGACCAGACAGCTGGTGTCTCAAAGAATGCACCTTGGCCGGCAAAGAATACGCTTTCTTTTGTACCTCGCCCCCGGACTCATTCCGAGGGTCTGCAGTAGGCATCCCTTCGCACAGACTCTGTGATGTAATTAAAGCGCAGCCGCTTTCCACAGGGCTCATGGTAATCCTAAAACATGCGGGAGCCCGTGAATTCGTTGCATCACTTCACTTTCCGCACGTTCAGCGGGGAGACTGCACGCATGTTTGGCATCACCAGCTTTCGACTCTGCATGACCTTTTGCATGACTACAGGCTTCAGGATTCCCTTTTCCTTGCATGCGACCTTAATTACGAACTCAGCATGTCCAGCCCGATGCTCAGGATGCAAGAGGCGCCATGCTTCAGCACTTCGTCAAGTCCTTTGGCGTATCTCATACTATGCCTCATGCGCATACATGGTCAAACACGAGAGGCTCGCACAGTAGGATAGACTATCTCCTCTTCTCGACGCCCTACCAAGAGACCCTGGACCAGGGAGTCGTCACGCCCTCAGATGCGATCTTAAGATCGGACCATAGGCTAGTCTGGGCTAGCACTGCATCGCATAAAGCCGCCAAACGACGGCGACACACCAGAACGAACAAGTGCGGCGTGTGGGATGTTGATGTCACGGCAGCACTCCTAGCTTGTAACAACTTGGCTGACAGACTTGAAAAGGAGCACACAATCGTGCTACCTGAGGATTTGGAGACCCTAGCCAACGCATGCTCTCGACGACCCAAACCCTGCAGATATCAGGATTCCATGGAGATTAAGCAACTCATCGCCCTTCGCAAGCTCTCAGATCCTCAAACTGCTAAGGACCTAGCAAAGCAGGTAGTTCAGCAGCGAGCTGCTGACAAGCGTGCGTGGAAAACTGAGCTCTTGGAAAGGGCGGCAGCAGGAGATTATAAAGCTATCTCATACTTCCGAAAACGCCAGGCGGTTAGGACCACACATGGCCTATTTGCACTCCGCATGGGCGGCAAGGACAAAGCGATCTCGGCCCTCAAGCATTTCTATCAGATCAAGTTCAGCGACCCAGAAGGTCACGACCCATTACTGCCAAAGGCCATACTACAAGCTGCTAGTGTAATCCCACTGTGCGCCCCATAGACCAGGAAGAGCTAGAGACAGCCCTGAACAGCCTCAAGGTAGGGAAAAGTGCTGGAGCGGACGGTGTCACGTATGAACTTTTGAAGATCCTTGCACAGACAAAGGTGTCAGCGCACCTGCTCAGGACCTTCAACTCGTACCTCTCGCAGGAATCCCCTCCGCCGGAAACGTGGCTCCTCTCACGCCTTACCCTTTTACCCAAAATAAGGGAGCCATTCCTTCCGAAACACTTGAGACCAATCGTTCTGTCAGCAGCGGACTACAAAGTCTTCACAAAAACTCTTCTCACCCGACTGAGGCGCACCCTCCCCCCCGTTGGCAGGGGAGGACAAATCCTTGGTATCCAAGGAGCCCAGGTCATGGATGGCATCACCGCAGCTAAACATGCAGTACACCTTTCTGCAGAGTGGTCCATGCCACTAGTGGTAGCTAAGCTAGACATCTCACAGGCCTTCGACACTTTGTCACATACGGCTGTGGCTAGATGCCTAGCGTCCGTCCCAGCAACGCCTGAATCTCAACTTCTGCTGAGGCTCGTTACGCAAGCCAAGGTTGAGATTGGTTTTGCTGATGCGACCTGGTTCCAGCCGCTCACCCGCGGCATCCTCCAGGGCACCCCTTACGGGGCGGAACTGTTGTCATGGATTTCTACCTGTGGCCTATCCTGCAAAAGTGGCAACGTTGTGAACGCACATGGCTCAGTAATACGGTTGGGGATTTGCCACTCCACTGTATGGAGTACGCTGATGACATTCTGCTTTTTGCTACTTCCATTCCGCAGCTCAATCGTATGCTAGAGGATCTTTCACAAACCCTCAAAGCTATAGGACTGCATCTTTCGTGGGATAAGTGCAAGTATCTGCGGTCTCCGCAAGTAAGACCAGGCCTAGTTCAAATTGGAGAAGGACCCCCGTTGAGGAAGTGGAGACCTTCCTATACCTAGGTGTGCTCCTTGGTTTCAAATTGACATGCCAGGCAGTCTTGGCGGCCCGACTAGTACAGCGACGAATGCTTTTTTTGGCTATCTCTCTTTCCTCACGCAATGCTCAGCTCCACTCCGAAAAAGGCTTCACCTTATGTCAACGTTTGTGACGAGTAGGTGGCGTTGGATGTCAGCCGCAGTCAGACCTACAACGGCTGTCCTTCAAGCCCTGAAGGTTACCCAGACCAACTTTTTGGTTTGGGTCTGCAAGTTTCCACGTGATTCTCTTCAGGCAGCCACAGATAGCTGGGTATGCGTAAGAAGAGCGGCCAGAATGGCAGCACAGGCCTCAGGACACGAAACATGGACACACATACAAGCCCAGGGCTTCTTTGCCTACTGGGGACACGCTGCCAGGCTCCCGAACCCACAGGTTCGACCGATCTCGAAGGCGCTAAATGTCAGGGGCTCATCCTGGCAACTTCTAAACGTCACTCAAACACGCAGAGCGCGTGGATTTTGGCCTAACTGCAGCCGTTTCCTCGGCCTGGCTTGGCAGGGACACCGTAAGACGTGGCAGCCAATAACTTGGGAAGGAGCGGCTCAGGACAGGACGCTCTGGAAACAATTTACTCAGGAGTATCTGCGGGGGAAAGCCATCACCCCTGAATTCTACCCAATCCTTGCGGACGTAGACCTCAGGGGCAGGGCACTTAGTAAAGTGGGAGATGACTTTCATCTCCTCCCCCTTAGGCACCCTCCGGTTGACCCCCCGTACGCGACGGCATTCATTGAACACCCTGAAATGACCCCAGAAGATGTGGAATATGCCATACGTGTATCCACAGACGGCAGCTGTATGAGAGGCCAGGGTGGTGCTGCAGCAGTGCTGCTCCCCCCCTACGGGGACATCGAAGCCGATGCAGTCGTCATACAACAAGCCATTCCGGGTAGATGCACGAACATCCGAGCTGAGCTAGTCGCGGCGTGCAAGGGTCTACAGGCCATCAAAAGACTCAAAGAATACGTTCCTTTGGGAACTTTTCTTTTCATGTCAGACTCCCAACACGTGCTCCAGCTCCTACAGGGGGCCATACGCTCGGTTGTGCATGCCTCAGACACATCGTCACTTCTTTTACTGTGGGAGGAGGTCTCGTCGTATACTTCGGTTAAACACGTTCGTGCCCACCAAGGTGAGCCCCTAAATGAACTTGCAGATGAATGTGCTAAACAGGCGGTGCTGTTGCCACACACGCGCATGATCATTCGCAGACGAGACTATGGGATCTCGTACTTTGAGGACAGCAGTATCACGTGTCCTGTCTGGCTTTGGTAGGCGATAGGCGGCCTTCCTCCCTGACCTCCCCAGTAACCTTGCCCTCTTGATTCCCCACACCCCCCCCATTGTTCTTGTCCTGTCTACGCATTAACCACTTCTACTTCAATAAACTCAAAAAAAACCGGGGGGGGGGGGGGGGGCGGGACCGCCCAAAAAATCTTGCAATTGTAAAGGTACCCCCTATTCCCACCCTCACCCAGCTCACCTTCGTTCTCGAAGCCCCTGAACCCCACCTGCCACAAAATGCAATCCGCTGTCCCATAGCCCATATAGATCACAGGTGACCTAACCCCTCAGTGATTTCTTCGCTTGTGTGCGCCGCATTTGCCATGGCCTCTCAACCGGAACAGATGTCATGGAAAGAGGCCTTTGACCAGATGCAGGGGATGAAGACGCTTGTCCCGGTCATTGTCGGTGTGATCGCCACATTGCTCCTCCCCTTCGTCATCAAACTGGCATATGGCACCTTCGGCATGATCAGCTGGGCTGTGATGAAGCTGGGTACCGGGCTTTCGGGCTGTGTCGATGCCCTTGCCTCGTGGTACAAGCGTGGCCGGGATGCCCAGCGCGCCAGGTCCCGTGATGCTCCGACAGCACCGCAGGACGAGACGCAACCTGGACGAATCCTCCGGGACTACCTCATTCCGCTCCATGATCTGACCTTGTCCATGGCTGACAAGTACATGGACCCCATCCTGGACAAGACTGAGAATGTGAAGACCCTCCTCACAAATCTCCTCCACACCTTCCAGGACGCGGACTTCAAAGCCTCGCTCTCGGCCATGACCACCCAGCTCGAGGGCTTCAAAAACCACCTCCTGTCTGAGATCAAGCAGCAGTTCCAGGATGCGGAGCTCAAGACCAAATTCTCGGCATTGACCGAGAGTGTGAAGAACAAAATCCTGGCTGACATCAAGCAAGGCCTCCAGGAGGTGACGAAGCAAATCGCTGGCCAGCAGGACCTTACCGCTAAGTTCGAAGCTGTCAAGGCTCAGATTGAGGAGGTGCGCATCAAACTAGTGGCGGCAATGCAGCTGGCTGCCCAGGAAATCAAACAACTTGTTCAGCCTCTTCAATCTGCCTCGACAGGGAGTGCGTCAAGCCCCTCGATCAAGGAGTGCCAGGACGAGATCGCCAAACTGAGCCAGGCACTACATTCTATGCAGGACCAACACCTCCAGCTCCAGGCGGACATCAAGCTCTTGAACAGCCGAGTGTCCCAAGGTGTAGACAAAATCAGTTCGGAGGCGGCATCGTCGTACGGCACCCTCAACTCGCAGGTCAAGGGCAACCACTCCTACATGAAGGGCATGAAGGAGTCCCTAGACAGCATCCTCCATCGAACAGATGCCCAAGAACCGCGGGGGTGGCAGGTCAAGCATGTGGAGGACATGAACAAGTTTGGATTCCTCCTCGCGGAAATCAAAGACGTCATGGGAGACCTAACCGAAAGGGTGGATGGCCTGGAGACCAGCCTGGTGAACCTGACGGGCAAGTTGGGCCGGCAGGAAAGCCAAACGCTAGCCCGTGAGCAGAAGTGGGACTCCATCCACGACGTTCTCAAGGAGATGCTCGGTCGACTGGGTAGGCAGGAAAGTCAGACCTCAGCCAATGAGCAGAAATGGGACGCCATTTTCGATGTTCTCAAAGAGATGCTCGACCGCATGGCAGTTCGCCAGGTGAGAACACCGGGTCAGTACCCCTCCCCGACGCCTGACCCCCGCATTGCCGATATGATGACGTCAGCACCTACACCGGGAGGCCTGCCAGGCATCCGGCCAATACGGTTGGCCCCGCTGGTCAACCAGCCGTACCCGCCGATCCAGCAAGGCCCAGTGGCCCCACAAGGGCCCATGACTCCAGCCCAGAGGGCTGAGGCCCTCCGAGCGGCCCTTGATTTTTTACGCCGGCACCCGGACAGTAACTGCTGGCTCAGCCTGTGGACCCTCCAAAGTTCCAAAGAGGCACAGAGGCGTGGGGCTCGTAAGTGGCCGCTACACGCCTACCTCGCTGGACTAGGTCTCTGATCCTTTCATTTCACACCATGTAACAAGGTGAGACGGCTCGGCACTTGGGCCCGTAAGTGGCCTCCTGTGCATGACCTGCCCACCCATGTTTACTTGTTGGCAGAAATTCCCCAAATTTGCACAAACCTCCTCCGACATCTAATTCGATTTCCAGACCACGTGGATCACAGTAAAACTAGTTTGTTTCTCTTATACACTGTACTGTAGCTGGGTACTTTCGTGTTGTTTCATGCTCTTTTGGACTGAAAACACCATGATCCAGCATTAATTTCGCAATTCGGTGCACGGCGAGTTGTACCTCAAGCATGTGGATCAGTGCAGATATTATCGGGCTGTATGTTTCGCATTAGATATCGTCACTGCAATTCATTTTTGTTTTGCTTCCTACCCTTAACAATACCACTATGATCCAACTCCCGAATGATATTGCACGAACGGCTGTTTCACTAATTCGACCCACCCAATTCGATTGCCCGACCCCGTGGATCAAAGTAAGGCTAGCTGGGTACCTTCGTGTTCAGCATCGATGCACGGCGAGCTGTATCTTAAGCGTACAGATCTTGGTACAACATTTTTGGGCTGTGTTTTACACAATACATATCGGCGCCCGCGACTGTGCAAGCCTGCACGTACATTCAGGACCTAATTCGGAATTGCGTATGCCTACATCTGCAATTAGGATTAATTCGAACTGTGAACAAATTCGGAATTCACAATGTGCCATCGGTAAGCTGGTGCGACTGACAAGTTAGTCTATTTGAGTGAGCTGATACCGTGTTTGTTCACAGGGTTCAGGTTTCCATACCTCAACCCAATGCCACCAGCAGGTATCTGCCACGCTTTCACCTGCATATGTCGGAACAGGAGGACAGTGGCACCTAACCCTTCAGTAGTCTCTATTTCCTTTTCCCATTCCCCTAGCTAATCCCTATACCCATGCAAGTGCCACGAATCAACCAGGGGCTGCCGTGCTTGGAGTACGCTCGCTGTATGAGTGACAAAAAGGAGGTCCGAAGTTGTGCCACAACCCTCCCCCCCAAAAAAAAACAACAAACAAACACTAACAACCCCTCAGACCTTTGAGCTGCTTGATCGGGATACCATAGTAACTAGCGAGTCCTTTCCCCCTCCCCACACGTAGCAGATTCGAACCTCAACGCTATCCTCTCCCTCCCCCGTTTCAACCCACAATATTCCTCAAGTCCTTAACTATATGTGACCAAGACAATTTCCAGATCAGATCCCCGCACCATTCAGCCTCTCCATCTCCGCATAGGATTCATTTGGGATGCCTCCAAACAATCGATGCCCTAGTCCTGAATAACCCCCTTAAATGGGTACAGCTTTACATACAGGGCTCCGGGCTATTGAGCTTGACTGTTGAGCTTCACTTTGAGCTTTGCCTTACAGACCTGAGGAGCTCAAGGTTTACAGGGGCTGAGTAGGGTCAATGGATCAATGGTTCAGCAACCCTCAACCCTAAACCCTAAACTCAGCTGTGGACACGTGCCGCTACCCCGTCATCCCCACTCTGCCTCCTCTACTCTCCTTAAGGGAGGGTCTCAAACAGGCATATGGTGGACAGGGTGGAAGAGAGGGCATTCCACATGCTCCGAGAGCCGGGACCACTGTGCAGGGAAAACATAGTGGAACTATGGGACTCGATGCCCCGCCAACGCAAACAGGGGCCGACGGGAGGGAGGACCTTCCTCACAGGCGCCAGCCATCGAAGCTCCCTAGCACCCCTACACAATGTGTATGGCACGCCGTGCGTCACACAGGCCTTGACAAGCTTTGTAAGACGATTGCACACAGGCATCCCCTTTAGTTGCATCACCATAAGGGAAGGTGCCACGAAAGGGCTGCATAGGGATTCCCAAAATGCGTGTGTACCATCCATCATCATCGGCCTCACAGACCATGAACGAGGAGATCTTTGGATTGAGCACCCAGAAGGTTCCATCAGTAGAGAGCACGAGGGTAGAACTGTTCGAGGCAACACCTACCCCCTCCTCCCTAGCCCTGTAGTTTTCACATCCAACTTACTGTTGCACGGGCCTATGCCGTGGACAGGGAGACGACGCCTAATCCTCATAGCATTCACCCCCCGCAACGTCAAGACCTTCTCTACTGAACTTAAATCCCTACTGCTCTCCCAAGGTTTCACACTCCCGACCCCAGCCCAAATGAACAGGTTCAAGCGCAACATAGTGAGGCCAGGGATCACCCAGCTCTCCATCCCGGCCGCACTAACTAGAGCAAGAGTTGCCTCCCTTGAATACCCGTCCCAACTTGAGATACATGAACGACAACCCCCCCAGGAAATTTCAAGTTCGGAAGAGGAACCGCAGGCACAGGGCATACGCCACACGGGTCTGCTGCGTCCTCAGTCCCCGGGATTCATCTCCAGACTCCTTGTAGAGGACCAACGCGACTTGGAGAACGAGGTGCCTTGGATGGAAAGCACGCAAGAGCTGTCACAGAGTAGCTACATGACTGCAACTCAGCCCAGCCGTGCTCCGGCCGCGAACCAAGCACGGGATGAAGGCACGGACAGACTGAGAAGGCTTGAAAGGCTGGACGCTGCTCAGATTGAAGAAGACCCGACCCCTCGCCCCCCCCCGCCCAAGAGAGCTAAAACCATGCCAGCTGCGTTCCCTAGTAGACATTTCCCGTCGCACCCCCTCTAACACCTTGAGGCTAGCTCTTCGATGACATCCCTTCGGGCTGCAATTAAATGCCATGCATGACTGCAAGGCTCACTCCACTGTCATAACCCTCTGCCCCCCCACCCCCCTGAACCCACCCCAAAAGAAAATAAAATAAATCACACGCATACAACAGCAGCTGCAAGAGCATTGTACATGCAGTGCATGCCAAGTCGACTCATGTCATCCTAAGGGCTTCCGCCACCGCCATGCCAGACACTACACACTTGAGTGTTCTAAAGAGAGTGCTGAGGGTCCGGTAGGCAGTGGATGTACACCTGTACACATTTAGCTGACCCACGCTGTCTTAAGGGCCTTCGCCAACGCCTTGCCACAAGGGGAGGGGGGCCACACAAGACGCCTGAGATCAAAACCAACAAGCACACTCTCTTGACTTGTCCCCACCAATTAACTCCCGGAGCTCAAAATTAGCTCCCGGAGCTCAAAATTAGCTCCCAAAGTTTAAAATTAGCTCCCGAACTTCAAAATTAATTCCCGAAGCCCAAAATTAGCTCCCGGAGCTCAAAATTAGCTCCCAGAATGCAAAAACTTAGCTCCTTCAAAGTTAACTCCCAAGGCTCAGAATTAGCTCCCAAAGCTCAAAATTAATTACCAGTGCTGAAAAGAGCTCCCAGGTTTAAGGAAATTTGAATATTCGTGGCCAGGCAAAAAGGAGTTTAAGTAAATTGAGCATCCGAGCAGACAAAGGAGGTTTAAGTAAACTGCGTAGCCGTGACTAGGCAAAAGGAATTTAGGGTCTGAATCCACAAAGACTAATGCAATCTGCTCGCCCGCTTCTTTGTCTCGAGCGAAAAAGGCCTCCCGATTACGACCTGTTCATGGATAGTGCGAATGAGCGGAGGGGTATGTCTGTTCACACTCCCCCTGTGTTCCATCGCCATGGTACACACTTCAAGGAGCTCAAGGGGAAAAGATTGATTAAAGCATTGGTTAAATCAGCTCAAGGCCTTTTCAAGAGATCACGGTCATCAAAACTTGGATCCCTCAGTCCGGCATCGCCACCGGCGGATCCTTCTTCACGGTCTCCGCAACTCAAGCTCAGTTCGTCCGACCCACTTCTCAGTCGAGACTTGTCTAGCAGGCTTTGGATGTGGAGCATTCCACACATCTTCCAGAACCCCAATCGTGTTTGTTGCAACTCCTCGGTGGAAAGTTCTGCGACGGCCCGTCAAGCTTTCCCAGCTCACAGACTCAGGCAACCCTCCAGGTGAAGGAACAAACATCTGCTTTCTGTCTTGGGCATGAAATCTCACCAACACACCTCTCAAGCGATCATGGTAGTAGAAATCTCGCCTCACAGTCGGAGGGATGTTCTGGTAGAACAGCGACTCCCAAGATCCCCACTCGGGCATAGGGTCCCAGGAAAAGCGAGGAGGTGCACGAAGTGGCCATCCTGGATAGATTTCCAGTCGGTCACGGTCAGACTCTCGCCCTTGGTATCCTCGAACATGTTCCGCCAAGGTATTCTCTTGCAAGGCGTCAACGATGTTACGCTCACCAGGAATGTTCTCAGCGGCGCCATCATAGCCACCAGAAGCATCCTCAACGTCGGCAGGCTCAGCACTCGGCGCGCCTGCGGCCGAGCCAACGTAAGCAGCATCATCAACATGTACCGCGAGGAATCCTTGCACTTGTCCATCTCCGCGGACTTCGAAAACTCCGCTCCCAGTGGAGCCTCTTCCAGTCAGATCCGGTAGTCCACCTCCAGCTTCCGACCTCCTCCCTTCACAAGGGTTTGGGGCAGAGGAACCACTAGGGGCGCTAGGGGCCGAGGACTCGGAAACCAACCACCGTCTGTCTTCTTCTGGGGTCTCAACTCGGGAACCACTAGGACCATCAGAGGCCGGGGCAGCCAAAGACCGGGAACCCACCCAACCTCTGTCTTCTTCTTCTGAGGCATCGGCTCGGGAACCCCTAGGGTCAGGGTCTTCACGGGCCGGGATGGCCAAAGACCTAGAACTCAACCGATTACGCAACCCAACCCTGGTCGTCGGTCCAGTCGTCGTCCCTTCAGGCTCTAGACCTGAAGTCAAATCATCATTTTCCGGCTCGTCAATCATTGACCACTCACCTTCATCAGCGGTCTCAGAATCATCATGGTCCCTCACCCTTAAGCTCAACGCTTGGATCCTTGGGACTTCGTCGGATTCTCCACGGCACCAACACGCAAGCGCAATCACGCCGACGATTGTCAACACGCCACACACAAGCTGCAGGACGTTCTTCAGCTCGGCAAGCTCCTGGGACTGTTGATCTTCAACATCCACCGACACATGCACCAACTTCGCAGTCACAGAGTGCAACGCTGAAGCAACGGTCAACACACGCAAGGCTCGCGCTGCATCGGGAGCTCCCCCGGTCCCCGAGGACCAGGTAGTTATGTTTTGACGTTCTCCCCCGGACCCAGCAACAACCTTCTGCACCACAGGTTTCACTGAAGACACTGAGGACGATGAAGGCGACTCCCCCCCATCAACTTTTGATGGCTCGACTTGCACACCCATCATTTGCAACAGCTCCCGCGTACGGACGCCTGGCATTGCTTTTGTGCACAAATCTCCAAGCATAAACTGCCCTGGAACGTGGTAAACACGAAATCTAGCACGCTCCAGTTGTTCCATGTACCAAGCGGCTTTGAGACGTAAGTGTCTGGTTCTCCAGGATCCTTGAGGAAGCGTCATGACTGTGCAAGTGCCGACATTGTCATTGTACAAAAAGGCTTGTTGAGGAGCTTCTGCGAGTTCTTCAAGCAAGCCATAAATGCCTTCTGCCAAAGTCATACCGTCGAGGGATGACTGAAGCTCTGCTTCGGCAGTGCTCAGGCTGGCACATGGCTGCCTCATCGACATCCAACCGACAGGGGCATTGCCCCACATCAGCACAACGCCACTCTGACTGCGGTCGGTACCAGGACAGAAGCTAGCGTCCGCAAACACTTCAATAAGGTTGAAGTCTCTCTCTCGACGGGAAGCTGATCTGCTGTGCCATGTCCCTTGCCAGGCTCTCCGTAAATCAACTCCTGGCCCTTGGTAGCCCGCAAGTACTTGAGCATGTCCTCTCCTCGGCGCAGAGCTTGATCAACATCTCGCGTGATGAGCTGCCCGAGACGACTCACACCAAAAGCCAAGTCTGGCCGTGTACGGGTTGCAAGCCACAACGTTTCTCCAACGAGCGCTTGCGCTCGTCGAAGTTTCTCAATCGAGTCCTGAGGTTTCGACTCGATTACCTCGCTCTCGCGAGCATAGGGACAGCTCGTAGTTCCTTGAACCTCTGGGTACTTGTCCAGCAGCGACTGAATGTACTTTGCCTGCCCAACATGGATTCCATCAGACTCCTGCCTGATTTCAAAACCACAAAAGGTGACTGCTCTGCCCTGATCCGCATACTCAGGCTCACTGATCTTCCACTTCGCCTTGATTGCAGCCCATACTGCCTCGGAAGCCTCCGGGGTACCAGACAGCAAAAGATCATCTACGTAAATCGTCAGAGCTGCAATCAGCTTCGAAGTGGTTGGGCAGTAGAGGAGCCACAAGTTCTGGTCATACCTTGATCTCTGCAAGTTGATCTTCTGATTGTCATGCCAGATGTCAATGGTGGGCAGTGTCTCGTCCCTGTACGTAGCCCAGTCCGCAGGACTTTCCGCCAGACCGTACAGCGCGCCAGTAATTTCCCAATACTCCCCTGGGGCCGCAAAGCCCGCCTGCACAAGGACAGACGGGGGACGAAGGACGATGCGCTTGTTTTGTCTCCGAAGTGGCGCCAGTAGGAATGCTGTGCGGATGTCCGCCCCCGACGTGCGCCATCCATGGCTACATGCCCGATGACCTGCCGCTCGAAGGTGACAGCGAAGGCTCAGTGAGTCTGCACCACCAGCATAACACTGAAGTTTTTGGTCGCGGCTCTTCTTCTTGGCACTCTCAGAGAAGTTTCCGCAAGCTACGACTCGGCATTTGTGCCGTCCTGATCCGCCTTTCTTGTGGAAGAGTGCCTTCGCGGGCAGGATTTCAACCTGCTCCCCAGCATCCCTCCAAGCCTGAAGATCATCCTCGCCTCTTCTACGCATGGCCTCATGCACATCGAAAACATTCGACAGCTCATCAACTATCGAAGCCTTCCAATCCTCAATCTTCTTCAGAACCTCCTGATGCGACACAGATATGGTCTGCAGAGGTTGTGCTGGTTCAGCACCCCAGGCTCCAGGCGCTACTTCCTCACCTTCCTTCACGTCTCCCGGCCAGTCCTCCTTGCACAACGGGACTTCTTCTACAGTATCGGAATCATAAGAAATCCCCAATCGCGCGAGCCTGGCACCCAAGACGGTAGCTTCAGCGTCCCCTACAGCACCACTCTTCAGGAGATCACATGTGTCTTGCCACACTAACCCCTGCTCACACTCATCAATCCATGCACACAAGTCATGCAAATGAAGACTGGGAGCAGTCCAGCCCTCACTAGCAGCGATAGCCACTTCTTCATCATAGCACTTGTGTTGCTCAATCAAAAGATGTCGAAGCATGGCATGTTCACAACGCAACTGATGGACTTCTGACGCAGACAGCACATCTTCCTGCAAGTCTGGGCTTTCATGTTCAGCGTTTCCGAACAAACGTTCTCCTGAAGGTTGCTGGGACTCAGGAGAGGGCAGAGGAAAAGACAGCCCTACAAGGAAGTCTCTAAGGTCATTGGGCAGCCTACCAAGTTCCTTGGGGGTGTATCCTACCAGAACTCTACGGGTTCCCTGCGAGGCTTCAACGGCATGTCTTCGGGATGCATCAAACCAGACTGGTTGCAACTCACCGCCTACATACCGTCCAACACCTCCACCTATCGGCTCTTCACGTGCGTCAGAATTGCTAGACGACTCTTCCTCGATCCAAATTCGCCCTCCCCCGAACCTGCTGATCGGAACCACAAAGTTCAAAGAACCCGGTTTGTTCCTATCACGATGTATCTCCGAAGTAAAGTTACTAGTGACGCGAACCGAGCACCAGCACCCAGGTTCTCCAAGGCGATCCCTTTCCTGCTGCATGTAGCGATTGACAACTTGCGTCAGCCAAGGTCTTCGGTGGGTTTCCGTGGTGACCCCTATCTTCGGCCCATGGCGATAGAAACCCAAAGTAAAACCCAGTGCCCCCGATCCCTGAAGACTTTGATCAACCTTCCGAGTGTTGGGAGTCCATCTCCACAAAGAATCGGCGATCAGCTGATCCACGTCTTCTCTTCGGAGCACTGTTGCAGCATGCAGAAGTTGCTCAGCTCGAGCTTCGCTTTCTAGAACTGACAGCTTATCCGACGCACGCAGACCACAAAGACTACACCTCATGGACTCATGCTCACCGAGAGGTTCCTCACACACACGACATGTCACGCACTCTTCTCGGCTCTCCTCTTCTTCTTCTCCTTCTTTCTCACGAGGCATTGGATGCACAAGGCATGCAGAGACATCAACCCGAGCATCCAGAGCATCACCAACCGCGGTTCCCGGTTTGGAAGGGCCCAAACCGGGAGACGGGCGGCTGCTGGACCAGGGCCTGGCGGACCGCCCCGGGGACAGCTGATGCTCCTGACGCGTGCTGTTATGTGGTGCATTAAGCAAAACCTTGGTTCCCGGTTTGGAAAGGCCCAAACCGGGAGACTGCGGGCTCGTGGACTTGGGGCTGGATGACCGCCGAAGGGACAGCTGATGCTCATGATGCGCGCTTTCGGCGGCGCTGTTTAGTGGTGCTTTAAGCAAAACCACCTCCTTTTGACCACGACCACCCTCAAAACCATCTTGTGACTCCGATTCCGACTCCGACTCCCCCCCCACGCAAGCGTGGGCAACCACCGGTCTTTTTGAGGAAACTCGCCGTTTCACAGCAGGCGGATCACTGGGCGGAGGCAAATGAGGATCATCAACAACCGGTCGCTTCGATGAAACTCGCCGTTTGACAGCCGGTGCATCACTGGGTGGAGGCAGAGGGGGTTCATCACCACCGACATCAGCATCAAACTTGATTGGATCCTTTATTCCCGTGTAAGCCACTGGCGCAACATGAAACCTTGGCTGCTTGTCTCCTTCTTGCTCAGGTAGCAGAACAACAGTGCAGCCAGTAATGTTGGAAGCAGGGCACAGAGCAACGCCTTCTATTGCTCGCGGCGCGTATGGCGTCTTTTTACTCCATGACCTACTTTGTACCATGACCCTTGCTCCGAAAGGCGGCAGGGCCCGCTTGGGCTTTTCAGCCCCCAATACTGCCAGGCTTTCTCGAAACCTCTGTTCCACGAACTGGCGAAGGGCCGAAGGCCATGAACTTTTCTTGAGTTCAGGAGCAGAGAGCAGCAATGCACGGACGCCAGATTTTACGCGTCCTACCGCATTCTCGATCCTACCATTGGCCTTTGGGTCTCCAGGAGGGGAATACGTAGGGTGTATATCGCGAGACGCACACCAGGCTTTGAAGCCGCGATTGGTAAACTCTCTACCGCCATCGCTATGAGTTCTACGTACTGCAAGGTTCATCACAGTGATTTTGGAGTAGATGCGCTGAATACCTCTGAGCACTTCCTCGGACCGCTTGGACCGAAGAGGCTCAGCAAACAGCACTTCGTGAATCTGAACCGGCTCTTGAAGATCCTTGGCGATTTCTCGCCACTTGGCTTCTTGTTTTTCATAGAGCGCCTTGTATTCGTCTGGCGACAACTCTGCTTCTTCACTCTCTTCCTTACTCTCTGGGTCCTCGAGCACAAGTTCTGGCTCCCCTTCCCCCGCATCAATGCGCCCCACACCTCTTCCGTCATCTTCTATCGCTTCTTCTCTCTCTCTCTCTCTCCTCTCTCTCGTCTCTTTGTTCAAGAGGAAGTGGCTTTCCACCCTCGAGGATGGGGACTCCAAGAGTCGCTACCAGGATGTGGCGCACCGGTCCGGCTACGGCATGGTCATCTCCAGCCGCCCAAGGGCCAATCAGGTCCAAGTTCAAGGTCAATGCGTTTGCATGCCGATGCCTTTGTCTGAAGTGCCTTGGGCCCCGCATGGCCGCCTGAAGACATACCTTACAGTCTCTACGGAACACCACATGATCCTGTTCACAGTGGCGCTTGAACTCAACTTCTTCCTTCGTCAAGGCATTCAGCGTCACTCTCTCCTCTCTCTGTCGCTCATCTCTTTTCTCTTCTCTCTCGCTGATCCATCGCTGAAGTGAGCGAGTCACTACCTTCACCAACTCGTCCGACCAATCGGCGGAGTGATTCTCATGGTCACCATCCGTACGCTCATCTACAGCACCCACTCCACAGAACGACTGACAACCACGAAGGTGTGTGATTCCTCGGAAGCCCGCTTCACCGTCACGCGCATGTGTGAGGGTGAACAAGTCCCAGCTATTGGTGAGGAGAGCCGATTTGCGTGGCACCAGAGCCCCGAATGAGGCTTGCTCGAACTCAGCTCGATATACCACTTACCCCCTATCTCACCAATACGCTGAGTCTCCAGCTGCACCGAAAGCTCGTTGTGGCTCCACACAGGCAAGGACAACTTGTTCCAGAACCTAGCCCTGTCAGAGCCCTCCAACACCAACACACTTCCTCCTTCACGGTTGCGCTCAGCAAGCCTGTGCAACACCAACGTACGCAGCACCTGGATCAATTGATTCTCATGCGCGATCTCAACTTCCCCTTGACACTCTCCCTCATCTCTGGAGTTAGACACCACCCTGGATTGGCTACCTACCACTGCTGCAACCTTCCCGGACGCACATAGAGTAGCTAACCAGGAGAATGTACGTTCGTCAAACACACCTGGACTGCGACTCGTAGCAACAGTGAGAACCACGGTCTGCGCACCAAACAGATTTCGCCATGACACCTTGGGCTTGCCTGGACACAGATTCAGTACCACATGCTTGGCGAGTTGGATCGCCTTTCGAGCCCTCCGATTAAGACCCAGGAACACACTCGCCCCTACAGGATAGTCCCCACACTGGATCGGAACAGCCCTGGCAAGCACTCCCTCTGACTCCTCAGGACAAATCTCCCGGAGTGTTTTCAAGACATCAAGTTCTGATCCCCACGCACACGGCTGTTCGGACTCCCCACAAGGACTACCCAGCTTCAAAGCTCTCAAGTTCAGAGCCTTTTGAATCTTTTGAGCCCGACACTGTTCCAACTCACCAATGAGCTGAATGCAGAGCGCCTCGGTCACTGTTGGACACCCATTCTCTAGCACCGTATCAAGAACTCCTCGAACCGGATGGTGAATTGTGCATTGGCCCGCATCCCATCTTACCCTACACCCGAGCTCCGAAACCAAGGCACCGAGGGGGCAAATTGGAGCAATGGCCTGTTGTGATAGCACAGTTCCAAGCGATGAGATTCTCAATTCCTGCGAGCCTACAGCAAGGTCTACCCTAGTGGGAGTGGCAACGCTCCACTCCCCCGGACCAGCACTTCGGAGAGCATGAGTAGCTCCCCCATCTAGGAGCCCTGTAGGCCCCTTGATCTTTCTCACTGTCACCTTGGGACTGTCGCTTTCGAGAACCAAAAGTTCTATGTCTCTCTTCTGTCTCTCACTCTCAACTAACCCTCTCCCCTCTTTCTCATGAACGTGCAGACCTAGTGCATCCTGATCATTCACTTCCCCCGTGGATTCTGCGCTGGATTCGGGACCCACCCTGAGCGCGGCAATCCGTAGTGACTTCAGCAGCTTCTGAGCTTCTTCCAGGACTTGCGTTTGCGACACCTGATTGAGGGACGATCGTGCGCTAGAAGACCCTCCAGCCACAGCTCCCTGAGGCGCGGCTGCATTTGATGCGTTTCCCGCCTTCTGGGCACCCGCCGAGGCAGTGGACTCAGGAGGTTTCGGGGCAGTTTCATGGGAGGCAGTTGGATTTGGGACTGGGGAATTATTAGAGACACTAGTCGACGTCGAATTGCTCCGGGACTCCCCCAAAGGCTTGCCTTTCCCCTTACCTTTCGGTCTTGAGCAATCTTGTTGCCTGTGTTGATCTGAACCACAGTTGTAGCATCGGCTCTGCCCTTTGGCCGCCGAGAAATCATGGTAATGCGAGCAGTCCCGACCTTTACTACAACCCTGTGACGTCATGTAGAACGAGCAAGGTCCCTTCCAACCCTTACCTCCTGCCTTGGGCTGGGCATCTGGAGATTTCCCACCCCCACTGTTCCCCCTTCCTTCCCGGTCCTTCCCCTTTTGATTCCCACCTTTGTCGTCGTTGCCCTTATCTCCCTTACCGTCCCCCTTTGCGCCCGCTTCCATCCGAGCAGCTCTTGGAGGCTTTGGGGCTTCGTCCTGACCAGAAACCGAAACCTGTTCCCACTCACTCTGAAGAACCTTCAAGAACTCCATAACCGCCCCCATGGTGGGGTTGTGGTCCAGTCGCAAGTGATTCCTGGCCGTGGACACTCGAAAGGATACCTGTGAATGCACTGCCTTCCGAAGCAGTCCCTCCGTATGCGTGTCCAAACCACGAAGGACCAGCGCAGGGTCAGGAACTGACACACCCATGGTGCGAGCTCTCGCATAAGTCCTGCTCCAGCCCCTCAGCGCTTGCACCGCTTCCGAAGCACTGCGAGCCACTCCTAGATTGGTAAGATCACCAAGAATTTGAGTTCGCTCCTGCAGGCCCCCCGGCGCATACACCTTGAGGATTTGGAAAAGAAGGCTCACACAATTCAACGATCTTGAAGCTAGAAGCTCATCCCTGATGATAGCCGGCACTGCCGTCTGAAGCATCCCATACGCCCTCGATTCCAGCCTCCGAAAACGCATGTGACTTAGCTCGGAGCTCATCTTAGGCACAATTAACCCTCTCTCAAGAGCTGATGCCCGACACCACCGTTGGTACCACACCTGGCTCTCGAACTCTACTCTCTGCCACCAGCACTGGGACATGTCAGAAAGATCATAGAGCATCGGCCTGATCTGTACCAGCCAGTCTGACGCGCGCGTCGCAGGTGACGGTTGCGAAGGATCCTCCAAGATGGGCAGATTCCAATACGTCCGATCTCCTGGCACAAAAGGGTCCCTGCCAGGACCTACGCCCAGGCCGGCAACGTCAAGGCCTTGCCACGGATCAACGAGATCATCATGCGCATCAGGTCTACCCCCTGGAACCGTGTTCTCCCAACCCGGGACGGCGGTATCCTGCAAAGGTGTAACCCCGTTGAATCCTACTCCTAAGTGACTGGCCCTAATTATGCTAGGTGCAACCGGCGTACCCTCAAACATTCCAGTCAAATCTGACCTTCTATCCAGTCCCACAACGCGCTCGTACAAGCCTCCTGACTTGCCCAGATGTGCACTTGATGCTGTCAGCAGTTCAAATGGAGATTCGAGGCGATTCTTATCTGGAGGAGGAGGCGGCGGAGGACTAGGTGGAACAGGGGTTCCCTTCGGGGTCACGTTGATCCTACCTTCGCAAGCTTCTGGATTCACAGATGGTTCTGGAGTTCGATCTCGCAAGCGACTATCCTTCAGTCCCATCTCTGATTGCACCCTCCAATCCTGCACAGAAGGTGGTGACATATTCAGGTCCTCTCTCTCCGCACTCCAAGCCTCTCGGGCCGCCTGGTACCCTTCTTCAAACCCTTGTTGATACTCATACGTTTCCTTCGGATCAGTTGGGCAGGGAGTTTGGGTATACTCAAACTGGTTGGGGCTCTCAGGAAGTCTATCAGGGGGAACAAAGAATCCCAACTGACTCAATCCCTGACCCTCAACACCCTCTAATCCCAACCCTGTCTGGTCCGCACCTTCCTGAGCTCCCCCAGAGGCAACCGAACGCCACGCAGCGGAACGATCCTCCTCCAGCTTTTCCAGGCGAGATTGCAGGCTCTCATTCTGATCACGCAGCTCAGTGTTTTGAGCCACTAACATCTCGAGGATACCCTTCATCTCGGTCAGAATCTGGCGCTCTCCCGGCCTCAACCCAGGCTCGCCAGGCTGAGGTTCTTCTGCAACAGCTTGTCCACTAATAGTGGTTGTTACCGCAGCAGGCGGGCCCAAGCTAACCGGTGGTCCCACAGGGTGTTCTGCTACAGCCCTGCGCGCTTCCACCGCACTCCCTGGCACTTCCGGCGTCTCATTTGCTGGCCTCATCTCCGTGGACGTGGAAGATGGGCCACCAGAGTTCTGTCCAGTCACCTCTCCCAGAAAGTCGGGGCGTGCTAGCGCCAGCTGGACCTCCGCCTGGGCGCGTTCAGACCAAAAAGGATTCACTGCGGCTTCTGCAGCTGTCAACTCACCTTCATCCGCAGACGCCGCCGTCTCTCCCTGACCTTTCCCAGAAACTCTGCCCGCAGATGCTCTCGCAACACCTCGCTGATCAGGCGTCGTCGTCTCTTCTGCAGTATCATCCAGGACTCTTGGTCGGGGCTCCGACTGATCATCTGCTGATTGGTTGTTCGCAGCTCCAGATGGATTACTAGGCTTCTGGCCCAGTCTTCGCCGCATGCTCCCATCTTCCATGGCGCAGTGGTGGAAAGTTATTGGCCACTCGGGCTCATAACCTCTGAATCCACAAAGACTAATGCAATCTGCTCGCCCGCTTCTTTGTCTCGAGCGAAAAAGGCCTCCCGATTACGACCTGTTCATGGATAGTGCGAATGAGCGGAGGGGTATGTCTGTTCACATAGGGCTCAGACAAATAACTTGGGAAATTCAGAGGGTTTAGGGTTTAGGGTTTAGGGTTTATAGAAATTGTATAGGGTTTGGGTCCCAATAACGTTTCGTACGCCCCCCGCCACCCCCCCCCCCCCCCGCCCCCCCCCCCCCCCCCCCCCGCCCCCCCCCCACCCCCCCCCCCTCACGCCTTGACCTCACCCTTACCCTCTTAGGGGCTCCAGTGCCTTTTGCTTGCAAATGACGTGTTTTAGGGCTCCAGTGCGAAAGTTTCGTACGAAACGTTCGATTTTTAAAACTGGTGGTGGAGGGGGGAGGAGGGGGAGGGGGGGGGGGGAGGGGGGAGGGAGGGGGGGGGGGGGGGGAGGGGGGGGGGGGGGGGAGGAGGGGGGGGAGGGGGGGGGGCGCGAGATTTAAGTAAATTGAGCATTTGGCCTCGGACTTAAACTCAGCTTGTCAGCTGTTTAGACAAATAATTTGAAAATTCAGAATGATACCACATACAATTTCTATTTATTTTGTCTTGAGGGTTTAGGGTTTAGGGTTTATAGAAATTGTATAGGGTTTGGGTCCCAATAAGTTTTGAGCGAAAGTTTTGTTTTTAGAGTTTAGATTTTAGGGTCGGCGTGGGGGGGGGGGGCGGAAGTTGCTTTTTGGAACTAATTTTTCATTTTTGGGAGGGCGGAAGGACGGGCCCAGAGCTCAAAACTAGCTCCCAGAGCTCAAAATTAGCTCCCAAAGCTCAAAATTAGCTCCCAGAGCTCAAAATTAGCTCCCAGAGCTCAAAATTAGCTCCCGGAGCTCAAAATTAGCTCCGGAGCTCGAAAGTAGCTCCCGGAGCTCAAAATTAGCTCCCGAAGCTCAAAATTAGCTCCCAAAGCTCAAAATTAGCTCCCAGTCCCAAAATTAGCTCCCATTAGCTTCCAGAGCTCAAAATTAGCTCCCGGAGCTAATTCCCGGAGCTCCAAATTAGCTCCCAAAGCTCAGAGCTCAAAATTTGCTCCCAAATCAAAATTAGCTCCAGGAGCTCAAAATTAGCTCCCGGAGCTCAAAATTAGCTCCCAAAGCTCAAAATAGCTCCCGGAGCTAAGCTTAAAATCAGCTCCCAAAGCTGAAAATCAACTCCCGGAGCTCAAAATTAATTCTTAGGGTTCAAAATTAGCTCCCAAAGCTCAAAATTAGCTCCCTGAGCTCAAAATTAACTCCCAGAGCTTAAAAATAGCTCCCGGAGCTCAAAATTGGCTCGTCAAAATTAACTCCCGGAGCCCAAAAGCTCAAAATTAGGTCCCAAAGCTCAAAATTAGCTCCCAAACTTCAAAATTAATTCCCGAAGCCCAAAATTAGCTCCCGGAGCTCAAAATTAGCTCCCAAAGCTCAAAATTAAGTCCGGATTAACTCCCGCAGCTCAAAATTAGCTCCCGGAACTCAAAATTAGCTCCCGGAGCTCAAAATTAGCTCCCGGAGCTCAAAATTAGCTCCCAAAGCTCAATTAGCTCCCGGAGCTAAGCGGAACTCAAAATTAATTCTTAGACTTAGCTCCCTCAGAGCTTAAAAATAGCTCCCGGAGCTCAAAATTGGCTCGCCAAGCTCAAAACTAGCTCCCGGAACTCAAATTAGCTCCCGGAGCTCAAAATTAGCTCCCGAAACTCCCGAACCTCAAAATTTGCTCCCGGAGCTCAAAATTTGCTGCAAAATTAGCTCCCAAAGCTCCTTTCAGCTCCCGGAGCTCATTTTTAGCTCCCTCCCAAAGCTCAAAATTAGGTCCCGGGAGCTCAAAATTAACTCCCGGAGCTCAAAATTAGCTCCCGGAGCTCAAAATTAGCTCCCAAAGCTTAAAATTAGCTCCCGAACTTCAAAATTAATTCCCGAAGCCCAAAATTAGCTCCCGGAGCTCAAAATTAGCTCCCGGAGCTCAAAATTAGCTCCCAGAATGCAAAAAACTAGCTCCTTCAAAGTTAACTCCCAAGGCTCAGAATTAGCTCCCAAAGCTCAAAATTAATTACCAGTGCTGAAAAGAGCTCCCAGGTTTAAGGAAATTTGAATATTCGTGGCCAGGCAAAAAGGAGTTTAAGTAAATTGAGCATCCGAGCAGACAAAGGAGGTTTAAGTAGCCGTGACTAGGCAAAAGGACCTAAACCCTAAACCCTAAACCCTAAACCCTAAAGGTTTAGGGTTTAGGGTTTAGGGTTTAGGGTTTAGGGTTTAGGGTTTAGGGTTTAGGGTTTAGGGTTTAGGGTTTAGGGTTTAGGGTTTAGGGTTTAGGGTTTAAAAGGAGTAGGAAACCAATAAAAACTCGAGATTTTTGCAGACTTGATGCTTGTTGGTGTGTACCGGGTTTAAAAGGAGTAGGAAACCAATAAAAACTCGAGGTTTTCGCAGACTTGATGCTTGTTGGTGTGTACCGGGTTTAAAAGGAGTAGAAAACCAATAAAACCCAGATTTTTGGGTTTAGGGTTTAGGTTTAAGGGGTTCTTAAGGTTTAGGGGTCAAGAGGGAAGATGGTTTCAGGGTTAAGAGGTTTAGGGTTTAGCGGGGGGAAGGGGGGGGTGCAGCTGAGGAAGATGACAACATGACCACGATCGAGAGCCTGGTGCCCCAGAGGGTTTAGGGTTTTGAGTTCAGGAGAGGTGCTTCTGGCAAGGTTTTTGTCTTGGCTCAGGGTTTCGGGCTTAAGGTTTAGGTTTAGGGTTTCGGGTTTAGGGTTTAGGGTTTCGGGTTTCGGGTTTAGGATTTATTAGCTCATTTTACAAGGAACCCAGACTTATTTTGGACTTATTTTTGGGTGGGAGAGTAGTAAGGAGAGGAGAGGAAGAGGAGAGGGAGAGGAGAGGAAGAGGAGAGGATAAGGCTTAGTGGCGGTTTCGTGTCTTCTCGGGGTGACGATTTCATTGTATGACGGTTTCTTGTCTTCTCGGGGGACGATTTCATTGTATAGGGTTTAGGGTTTAGGGTTTAGGGTTGAGGGTTCAGGGTTTAGGGTTTAGGGTTTAGGGTTTAGGGTTTAGGGTTTAGGGTTTAGGGTTTAGGGTTTAGTAAGGGGTTCCCATTCCTATAAATCTTAGGGGTTTCCCATAGATGGTTAAGGGTTTGGGGTTCAGGGTTCAGGGTTTAGGGTTTTAGGGTAATCTTCAAGGGGGGTTGTGGGGGAGGGTATAGGATCAGAGGAAAAATCATCAAAATCAAGGTTTTTTAGTATTGGGAGTAGTCTTCAGGTGTTGGGGGGTTGATTTTGTGATTTTAGGGTTTAGGGTTTAGGGTTTAGGGTTTAGGGTTTAGGGCTTAGGGTTTAGGGTTTAGGGTTTAGGGTTTAGGGTTTAGGGTTTAGGGTTTAGGGTTTAGGGGTTTAAGGGTTTAAGGGTTTAAGGGTTTAAGGGTTTAAGGGTTTAGGGTTTAGGGTTTAAAAGGAGTAGGAAACCAATAAAAACTCGAGATTTTTGCAGACTTGATGCTTGTTGGTGTGTACCGGGTTTAAAAGGAGTAGGAAACCAATAAAAACTCGAGGTTTTCGCAGACTTGATGCTTGTTGGTGTGTACCGGGTTTAAAAGGAGTAGAAAACCAATAAAACCCAGATTTTTGGGTTTAGGGTTTAGGTTTAAGGGGTTCTTAAGGTTTAGGGGTCAAGAGGGAAGATGGTTTCAGGGTTAAGAGGTTTAGGGTTTAGCGGGGGGGGGGGGGGGGGGTGCAGCTGAGGAAGATGACAACATGACCACGATCGAGAGCCTGGTGCCCCAGTTTCGGGTTTAGGGTTTAAGGTTCAGGCTGTTTGTTTCGGGCTTCAGTGTTTAGTGTGTAGCAACAAACAAACCCCTTACAATTAAGTAAACAAGGCATTTTGGTGTTAGGGTTTAGGGTTTAGGGTTTAGGGTTTAGGGTTTAGGGTTTAGGGTTTAGGGTTTAGGGTTTAGGGTTTAGGGTTTAGGGTTTAGGGTTTAGGGTTTAGGGCTTGTCGATTTAACATGCGTAGTGTATGGAAAGAGAGACGGACGTCCGAAACCTTCAGCGCAAAAGAGTTCCGTCATGTACATGGAGCTCTACTTTCTCCCACCCCAGGATGCCACCCAAAGCATCTGTAGGACGCTTAAGTTCTTAAGCGTCGCTAATATTGATAATAGTGTCTGGTAAAGAGATTACAGAAAATGTGAGAAACAAAAGACCATGCACTTACACAGTAAATGGCTGTAATTATGTTCCATAATTACCATTTACTTCTAGGTAAGACTAGAAAGTCGGCTTGCTAAGGCCTTTGGGTGGCTTAGGGGGGCTTACCCCCTCCTGTGGGGTACTCCACACAGAAAAACGCCTTGTTTTGGAGTAATTTTTGGCTCCAAGCACGATTTAGAAAGGCCAGACAAAGAAAAACGCACTTAAAGAGACCACACACAAAGAAACGCACTGTTTTGGAGTAATTTTTGGCCCCAAGCACGATTTAGCAAGGCCAGACAAAGAAAAACGTGCTGTTCCCGAGTAATTTTTGGCTCCAGGCATTTGGCTGGCCACGAGCACTCGAGGGTCCATTTTTTGATCCGGGTTTGACTGGGGCTTAGGGTGGCTTCAGAGAAGCCATTTAGCAAGGCCAGACAAGGAAAAACGCGCTGTTCCCGAGTAATTTTTGGCTCCAGGCATTTGGCTGGCCACGAGCACTCGAGGGTCCATTTTTTGATCCGGGTTTGACTGGGCTTCATTTTTGGCTTCAACCACGATTTAGCAAGGCCAGACAAAGAAAAACGCGCTGTTCCCGAGTAATTTTTGGCTCCAAGGCCTTTGGCTGGCCACGAGCACTCGAGGGTCCATTTTTTGATCCGGGTTTGACTGGGGCTTAGGGTGGCTTACCCTCTCCTGGGCTACCCCCACAAGAAGGCCAGAATTTTGGAAAATGAGGGGGTAATTTCCGCTATATAAAATCTATTTAAAATTAATTGGGAATCGAGCCATTTTTCCCGAATCCTGGGGTACCCCCCACGGAGCCTCCCTGGGACCTTCAAAAAAGCTTTCAGCCTCCTTCAGACCTTCGAAAGAGCTTCAGAGAGGCCACGCAAAGAGAAACGCACTGTTTTGGAGTAATTTTTGGCTTCCACCACGATTTAGCGAGGCCAGACAAAGAAAAACGCGCTGTTCACGAGTAATTTTTGGCTCCAAGGCCTTTGGCTGGCCACGAGCACTCGAGGGTCTATTTTCTGATCCGGGTTTGACAAGGCAGAGGGGAGCTCCTGGGCTACTGACAAGAAGGCCAGAATTTTAGAAAATCAGGGGGTAATTTCCGCTATTTAAAATCTATTTAAAATTAACTAGGAATCGAGCCATATTTCCCGAATCCTGGGGTACCCCTCACGGAGCCTCCTTGGGATCTCGAAAAAGCTTTCAGCCTCCTTCAGACCTTCGAAAGAGCTTTTCAGACCTTCGAAAGAGCTTCAGACAAGCGACACAAAGAGAAACGCACTGTTTTGGAGTAATTTTTGGCTTCCACCACGGTTTAGCAAGGCCAGACAAAGAAAACCGCGCTGTTCCCGAGTAATTTTTGGCTCCAAGGCCTTTGGCAGGCCACGAGCACTCGAGAGTCCATTTTCTGATCCGGGTTTGATGTCAGGGTTTTAGGGCATTAAACAACTCTTGTATTAGTACTGACAGTACTGTCTATCGAAATATTAACGAATATTTGTATACAGACATGCACTTACCTGTAAATGGCTGTAATTATATTCTATAATTACCGTTTACCTCTAGGTAAGACTAGAAGGTCATTTGTTTACATTCCCGTCAAGGTGTGTTACGCTCCTGTACGTGAGAAGGCTTTAGCTGAGCACTCAGGCTTAAGCTTAAGAGTTTAGGGTTTAGGGTTTAGGGTTTAGGGTTTAGGGTTTAGGGTTTAGGGTTTAGGGTTTAGGGTTTAAGGGTTTAGGGTTTAAGGGTTTAGGGTTTAGGGTTTAGGGTTTAGGGTTTAGGGTTTAGGGTTTAAAAGGAGTAGGAAACCAATAAAAACTCGAGAGTAGTAAGGAGAGGAGAGGAAGAGGAGAGGGAGAGGAGAGGAAGAGGAGAGGATAAGGCTTAGTGACGGTTTCGTGTCTTCTCGGGGTGACGATTTCATTGTATGACGGTTTCTTGTCTTCTCGGGGGACGATTTCATTGTATAGGGTTTAGGGTTTAGGGTTTAGGGTTGAGGGTTCAGGGTTTAGGGTTTAGGGTTTAGGGTTTAGGGTTTAGGGTTTAGGGTTTAGGGTTTAGGGTTTAGGGTTTAGGGTTTAGTAAGGGGTTCCCATTCCTATAAATCTTAGGGGTTTCCCATAGATGGTTAAGGGTTTGGGGTTCAGGGTTCAGGGTTTAGGGTTTTAGGGTAATCTTCAAGGGGGGTTGTGGGGGAGGGTATAGGATCAGAGGAAAAATCATCAAAATCAAGGTTTTTTAGTATTGGGAGTAGTCTTCAGGTGTTGGGGTGTTGATTTGGTGATTTTAGGGTTTAGGGTTTAGGGTTTAGGGTTTAGGGTTTCCTAAGGTTCCGCGCACACCACCACGCGGGACGTGTGTTGTGGTGTGCGCCCAGGTTCAACGCACTCTCCCAACCCACCCACCCACATCTCAACCTTGGGCGGGTTTAGGGTTTTATAATATCGTGTGTAAGTACAGTAGTGGGAGGGGGCGCTATACGGGCCGCCTTTGACCAAATCCTGGGGTACCCCCCGCGAAGGCCTCTCTGTCCCCCCAAGATCCATAGGTTTGTTTGGCGGGTTTAGGTTTTTTTTGCCCGGTGTTTCCAATTATGATGCTTATACCGGGCTTACAAGACCCATAGGTCTATGCCTTGGGCTCCCTTTGGTTTTTGGCCCTGCGACTGTCCTGGGACCGCATGAAGTTTGGGAGGCCTGGCCGAAGGAGGCTTCCTGAAAAGATTTCCTGGTTCAGAAATGGTCCGGGCCTAGCCCAAAAAAGGCCCAGAAATGGTCCGGGAGGAGCCCAAAAAGGCTCAGAAACGGTCCGGGAGAAGACAAAAAAGGCTCAGAAATGGTCCGGGCGGAGCCCAGAAATTGTCCGGGAGGAGCCCAAAAAAAGGCTCAGAAATGGTCCGGCTCGCAGAAAGCTCAGAAATGGTCCGGGAGGAGCCGTACTCGGCGGGGGTGCTCTCGCGGGGTGCTCTGGTGGGGGTGCTCTGGTGGAGGGGGGGCTCTAGTGGGTGCTCTGGTGGGGTGCTCTGGCGGGGGCCCGGAGGAGCCCCAAAAGGCGCAGAAATGGTCCGAGGAGCGCTCAGAAACCTGCCCCAGGATTTGGCCGGACCCGTAGTGAAAATGCGATTTTTTCGTACTAAAAAACGATGGTTTTGGGTGACCCTCCGTTTTCCAAAAAAATCTAAATCGTAACTGAACTGGCGGGATGCTCTGGCGGGGGTGCTCTGGCGGGGGTGCTCTGGTGGGGGTGCTCTGGCGGGGGTCACTCTTAAGGCCCTGCCCCAGGATTTGGCCGGACCCGTAGTAAAAATGCGATTTTTTAGTATTGAAAAACGATGGTTTTGGGTGACCCTACGTTTTACGGGGAAGGCCCCTTACGGGGAAGGCCCCTTACGGGGAAGGCGGGGAAGGCCCCTTACGGAGAAGGCCCCTTACGGAGAAGGCCCCTTACGGGGAAGGCCCCTTACAGGGAAGGGCCCTTCGGGGAAGGCCCCTTATGGGGAAGGCCCCTTACGGGGAAGGCCCCTTACGGGGAAGGCCCCTTACGGGGAAGGCCCCTTACGGCAAGGCCCCTTACGGGGAAGGCCCTTACGGGGAAGGCCCCTTGCGCGGAAGCCCCCTTGCGCGGAAGGCCCCTTACGGGGAAGGCCCCTTTCGGGGAAGGCCCCTTACGGGGAAGGCCCCTTACGGGGAAGGCCCCTTACGGGGAAGGCCCCTTACGGGGAAGGCCCCTTACGGGGAAGGCCCCTTACGCGGAAGGCCCCTTACGGGGAAGGCCCCTTGCGGGGAAGGCCCCTTACGGTGGTGGGATGCTCTGGCGGGGGTGCTCTGGCGGGGGTGCTCTGGTCCAGGATTTGGCCGGACCCGTAGTAAAAATGCCATTTTTTTGTATTGAAAAACGATGGTTTTGGGTGACCCTCCGCGGGGAAGGCCCCTTACGGGGAAGGCCCCTTACAGGGAAGGCCCCTTACGGGAAGGCCCCTTACGGGGAAGGCCCCTTACGGGGAAGGCCCCTTACGGGGACCCTTACGAGGAACCCTTGCCGCTTACGGAAAAGGCCCCTTACGGGGAAGGCCCCTTACGGGGAAGGCCCCTTACGCGGAAGGCCCCTTACGGGGAAGGCCCCTTACGCGGAAGGCCCCTTACGGGGAAGGCCCCTTACGCGGAAGGCCCCTTACGGGGAAGGCCCCTTACGGGGAAGGCCCCTTACGGGGAAGGCCCCTTAGGGGGAAGGCCCCTTACGGGGAAGGCCCCTTACGCGGAAGGCCCCTTACGGGGAAGGCCCCTTACGGGGAAGGCCCCTTACGGGGAAGGCCCCTTACGGGGAAGGCCCCTTACGGGGAAGGCCTCTTCGGGGAAGGCCCCTTACGGGGAAGGCCCCTTACGGGGAAGGCCCCTTACGGGGAAGGCCCCTTACGGGGAAGGCCCCTTACGGGGAAGGCCCCTTACGGGGAAGGATGCGTGGGCCTAACTTTAAAACCGAGGGTTTAGGGTTCTTCTCTTTGGGGCCAGACTGACGCTGGCACGCGGGTTCCACCCTTCTATGCGTGGGCCGCGCTCATCGCGCGCACTGGCCCCGAGCCCTCGCCAGGCTTCGCCGGACGGCTCGGGCTCGTCCGCGGGCTGGCGCCACGCGGTATCGCTCGCTGCTGCTTATCGCAGGACCCGCAGCTCGCTCTAGTTTAGGGTTTAGGGTTTAGGGTTTAGGGTTTAGGGCTTAGGGTTTAGGGTTTAGGGTTTAGGGTTTAGGGTTTAGGGTTTAGGGTTTAGGGGTTTAAGGGTTTAAGGGTTTAAGGGTTTAAGGGTTTAAGGGTTTAAGGGTTTAGGGTTTAGGGTTTAGGAGTAGGAAACCAATAAAAACTCGAGATTTTTGCAGACTTGATGCTTGTTGGTGTGTACCGGGTTTAAAAGGAGTAGGAAACCAATAAAAACTCGAGGTTTTCGCAGACTTGATGCTTGTTGGTGTGTACCGGGTTTAAAAGGAGTAGAAAACCAATAAAACCCAGATTTTTGGGTTTAGGGTTTAGGTTTAAGGGGTTCTTAAGGTTTAGGGGTCAAGAGGGAAGATGGTTTCAGGGTTAAGAGGTTTAGGGTTTAGCGGGGGGGGGGGCGGGGGGGTGCAGCTGAGGAAGATGACAACATGACCACGATCGAGAGCCTGGTGCCCCAGTTTCGGGTTTAGGGTTTAAGGTTCAGGCTGTTTGTTTCGGGCTTCAGCGTTTAGTGTGTAGCAACAAACAAACCCCTTACAATTAAGTAAACAAGGCATTTTGGTGTTAGGGTTTAGGGTTTAGGGTTTCGGGTTTAGGGTTCGCCAGCGCAGCGTGGCGCCCAAGCCAACTATTCTATAGGTGGCTGCCCTAAGCTCCAAAATGTTTCACCGTTTTCTCGAACCGTTTTTTCGACGAAAAGTTTTCGCGCGGCTGAACGGAAGGCCCAAATGGCTTTCAGAAGACTCAAAGTGGCTTCGGAATGCCCAAATTGGCTTCAGAAGGCCTGGCTGCCCTATGCTCTAATAAACTTTTTACGGCGAAAATTTTCGAAAGGCTGAAGTGAGGCCCTAAATGTGTTTCAGAAGGCCCAAATTAGCTTCAGAAGGCCCAAAATTGGCTTCAGAAGGCCAAAATTGGCTTCAGAAGCCTCAGAAGCCCAAAATTAGCTCAAGCTTCAGAAGCCCAAAATTAGCTTTAGAAGGCCCAAAATTGGCTTCAGAAGGCTAAAATTGGCTTGAAGCCGCAGAAACCCAAAATTAGCTTCAGAAGGCAAAAACTTGGCTTCAGAAGCTAGAAGGCACAAAATTGGCTTCAGAAGGCCAAAATTGGCTTCAGAAGCCTCAGAAGCCCAAAATTAACTGGCTTTAGAAGGCCCAAAATTGGCTTCAGAAGGCCAAAATTGGCTTCAGAAGCCTCAGAAGCCCAAAATTAGCTTTAGAAGGCCCAAAATTGGCTTCAGAAGGCCAAAATTGGCTTCAGAAGCCTCAGAAGCCCAAAATTAGCTTCAGAAGGCCCAAAATTGGCTACAGTGCCAAAATTGGCTTCAGAAGCTGCAGAAGCCCAAAATTCGGGCCTTCTGAAGCCAATTTTGGGCCTTCTGAAGCAAATTTGGCCTCTGAAGCCAATTTTGGGCCTTCTGAAGCCAATTTGGGCCTCTGAAGCCAGTTTTTGCCTTCTGAAACCAAGGGCCTCTGAAGCAAATTTTGGCATTCGGGCCTTCTGAAGCCAATTTGGGCCTCTGAATCTGGAAGCCAATGTTGGGTTCTGCCCTCTGAGGCAAATTTTGGCCTTCTGAAGCCAATTGGCTTCAGAAGGTCCGAATTGGCAACGGAAGTTACCTTCAGCCCCAAATTCGTTCAAAAAGGCCCACCAGCAAAGAGCCCGAAAAGGCACCGGGTGGCTTTCAAACAGCTCCAAAGTGCTGAAATGTTCACTCTTCTTGAACCTCTTTGCTCTGCGCAGGCACAAAGCCCAAAAGTCTTCTTTGTTCGATTTACTTAAACCTCCTCGCCTACGCAACCGCAAAGCAACTGACGACAACTCAACAAAAAGCTGCGCTGGCGCACAAGGGCGAAGCCCCTAAAAGTTTAGGGTTTAGGGTTTAGGGTTTAGGGTTTAGGGAAGTTGTTAACTTTTTCGTGGCCTGAACAAAACCATCGAAAATTGCAACGAAATTAAGACGAAATTAAGACGGAATTAAACCAGGGTTTAGGGTTTAGGGTTTTCGCTGCGAGTGCGCTTCGACCCCCTCCATGAAGTGGTTGGGGGTCGGCGCATGAGCTGCAATGCCCGCCCGCCCACCCAAAATACAAACCTTGGACGGGTTTAGGGTTGTCTACCCCCCTACCCCCCTATCAAGGGGGGATATATGGTTTGGTGAAGCAGGGGTAAATGATCACCTTCGACAAACTGTGGAGAAAACTCACCCTCTTCAATTTGCAGAATGCTTGGCAGATCTTCAACTCAAGACGCGGTAACTGTCAACAGCAATTGAACGAAGGCAAGTGCATTGTTTTGGTCGAGTAACATAAACATGAATGCATGAGCGCCGCTTCTTTGAGAGCCAAGATTCTGCGCGCAAGACAAATGCAAGTCATCTGGCATGCCAGGGGGAGTGAGGGGCAACTCCTGAAGCACTGTACCAAGCTACTTCCGTACTGCGCGTGCAACAAATCACCAGGCCTGTGCAACGAGAGTGCCATATGCAAAAAGCTGACGACCTTGATTTGCCGCTTCCAAAGCTGTCCTGCGGCAGGTTGAAGACACACCGTGCTTTGCGCTGCCTAGCGCCGCGCGGCACCGGTTTCTGAAGGTGAGACATGTCAATTAACTCGCTGTGGGCCACCTGTACGTGTGTGGCCCAATGATGTGAAACGACTTGAAAAGGACGTCACTTGGCTGGAGTGAAGTGATCCTCCGTCAAGATGCCCGCCAACAAGAAGTCCTTGTAGTAGCCGACCCTACTGATGGCAGTGTAGGCCGCGGCAGGCACCTTCGGGGCATCCAGGTAGACCACGACGTGAGGCAGCTCGGCGCCCTGGAACTTCAGGATGGTGGACGCGTAGCCCGGCCGGACGGGATAGTAGACCAAGCCACCCCTTTCCGGGTCAGTCCATGGCCAGACGCTGACCACGAACCCGGTGGCAGTGCGCACCAGGAGGCCGCCCGTGTTGTCGTCGTACTTCAGCACCGTCGCCTCCATTCCATTGACGAAGTCGATATCCTTCCGCACGTTGCGGGTCAAGTATACCCGCATGCCCTTGTAGACAGGCATAGTGGAGGGCTGCAGCTCTGCAGGTGGCTTCAGCTTGCCTTGCACATAGTTCTCAGGATTGGAGTCCACGTCAGCTGGCAAAGTCGCAATCGGAGGGTACTTCGGGAACAGGGCCTTCAAGGCAGTTCCATTGACCACAGCAGCGCCCCGCCTGGTGCAAGTCAGGATCGTCGTGTTGGGCTTGGATTTGAGGAGCTTCTGGAGTCCCTTCACCGTCGGACGGCCCGGCGGCCGCCACGCCATCTTCTTGCGGAGCTGCCGGAGCAGCTTGGCATTTGGTTTGCCGGTCCTGAGGGTTGCCAGCAGCTTGGCGTGCACCTTGTCCTTGCAGCGGTACATTTTGTGGAGGGCCACGCGGTAGCACATGGTGTTCCAAAGGCGCGAATGCCATTTGCGCTTCTCCCCCATACCGGGCATCTGGTACCGATCGCCCAGCAGCGCGAGGGCCGGCTTGCGCTCTGCAGCTGCCCACAAGCGCAAGATCCTGTCGAAGTTGACCATGTCCAGTTGCGAAAGCTCGTCTACGACAATGAGGGAGTACATGCTCAGCAAGGACGCCTCGCCATGCTCTGCAGATTCATGTAGGCCGAATGCGGCATGGCAGGTGTCGATGTCAATCTTGTGGCCGTAGCGCGCCTTCATGCGACTGGCCAACTGGGCGGTCGGCAAAGCCATCAAGACCTTGCCGCCCTTGGTCAAGGCACGGTCGATGCAAGAGAAGACCACCGTGGTCTTGCCGGTCCCGGGTGGTCCCAGGCACACGTTGGCCTTGCTGTCCCTCGCCTCTTGTCGCAGACGGTCCGCCTCGCCCTCGTCCTCGGCATCCTCGATGGCCAGCGCTCTGTCCACTGCGGTGTCCACGAGCTCCTTGAAGCCTCGGAAAGCCAGCGAAGAATTCTATAAGTGCACGCGTGCGCGAACGTTAAATTCCTAAACTACACAAGACATCTCCGCCAGATGGTTGATGTAGACGAGGCACGGAGTTGCTGTCTGTTGAACTTGCTGGCATCCACGGGGCCTGCTTTCTTCTTGGGGGCCTGCGTCTTGCCGCGGCACTGCTCCTGGTTTTGCCGGTCCTTTCGGGCGTCCAGGGAGCCATCAAGGTATTCCTGAAGCAAGCCGCGGTGCGCACGGATCATGGCAAGGATGGTGTCCACGTGATCCTTGGTGTGCGCCTCCATCTTCAGCTCGGCGCGGATCTTCTCGTCGTCCTGCCACATGGCTTGCGCCACCGAGTGCTCGCAGAGGATTGCCATGGCGAAGTATTTGTGTGCTTCCGGGAGCCGTCGGGCGACGTGCTCCGGCAGGCAGAAGTCCGTGGCTTCCTCGAAGGGAACATGCAGCATGAGCCACTGGCCAAAGTAGCGGTCGTTGAACTTGGAAACCGTTTCGGCGGCCACGACTTTCTCGCCTTGCATCACGTAGTTCGCAGCAAAGTCCTCCAGGGTGGCCTCGCTGCCAGATTGCGCGTGCTTCTTCTTGAGCCAGTGGCAGATCTTCCCCTCGGCCGTGGTTTTGCGCAAGTAGTCGAGGAGGCTGATGCGGCCACGAGCCCAGTCTGCCTGCTCGTACAGCTCCACCTCGCGCAACTTGGGCTCCTGGTCAGGGTAGGGCGCCACCAAGTCGCGCTTGCCGCCGCTCTGGGTGGAGAGGTGCCACTGGCGGAACTTGGCACCGAAGAGCTGCAGCACCATCTCGGGCTCCAGTGGCCGGTAGCGCATGAGGACGGTGGCGGCGATGCTCATGGCTTCGGCGTCATCGTTGAGCCACTCCTCGCTGGCCGCGTCCGAGAACTTGCTGACGTACTTGGTGACGTAGGCGCGGAGCAGGCCGTCGTCGTCGCACATCTGGAAGTCTTGGTGGCAGCGGAGCACCTCCATGAGATCAACGAGGTAGGGGCGCAGGCCTTCGGCGTGGTCGTCCTCCGTGTGCTGCAAGCGCCAGACCCCTGTCTCACGGTCAAAGCAGGTTGGTGCCTCGTGGATAGGCCAGCCACTCTTCTTGTCCTGGTCGTACTGGCTGCCTTCGACGTAGCCACGGAGGTCCGAGTCTTCGGGCAGAGTGGCGGACACAGTCTCGGCCAAATCCAGCTGCTCGACGTCTTCAGGCTTCACAAAGATGACGACGTGCACGTGGACACGGCCCGAGCCGTGGTAGTCCTGCGTGGCTGCCTTGCGGGTCCCATCTTGATATTCCAAGCGCAGGAAGAAGTGCAGGCGGCGGGCCTGGCCCTGCTCGTCAAGACAATGGAAGATGTTGCTCTTCCAAGCCTTCTGCCGCCCCCGTCCCCCGGTGCGCCCCAACAGCAAGCCTTTCACGGTTTGGACCATGACGTGCACAATGTGCAGCGTCTCCGCCACCGGCAGGAAGAGGCGCTCCTTGAGCAGCTTCTGCATCTCGTCGCGGACCCACTCGTGGTAGGGGAAGCTCCACTCGTAGGGGGCTATGGTGAAGAAGATGCGAGGGTAGCCCACCTGCCGCACCATGTCCAGCAAGGCATAGTGCACGCCACGCCAATAGTGGAGGCTGAAGGCCTCGCCTTTGAGCATGAGACGCATGGGCGTCGGCAGCTGCAGGTTCTTCTTGGAACCGATGCTGCTCCAGAGGTTGAGGTCATAAACGAACTGGAGAAGCTCGAAATCCCCCGCGTAGCCCAGGAGACGACCCAGCGCCAAAGCAGCAAAGAGACGTTTCATGCTGTGGCGTGTGGCGTCATTTGCTTCTGCGTCCTCCTCATCTGCCACCTGGCTCTCCTCTTCGCTGTCGTCGTTGCCCTCAACCTCCTCATCGCTTTCTGCAGCAGGAAAGGCTGCACGCTCAGCGGCCCGACCGGCATTCAGCACGTCCTCCAAGGTGGCTGCCCGCTCCTGCCGAATCACCCGCCTGGGATCCGTGGCACGCTCGTGAGTGAAGGTGCGCTTCACATCCCAGAACAAACCAGGCCAGAGGGCGCACTCCACGCCGAGACGTTCAATGAATTGCAGCCGGCGACGGCGAGTGAGCTCGTCGGCGCCGGGGTGTTCTTCCAGAAACTCCGCATGCTCGGCCACAAAGGTCGCATAGGGTGTGTCGTCCGAGGCCATCAAGAAGTCGTAGGCTGCGCGGGCCTTCGTCCGCATGTTCACGTCCTGGCCATGTCAGGGAGCAAATGCGTTGTGGAAAACATCGAATTGTGAGTAGTACTTTAGGAAACCTGTGTACTCTACGCCTGGCCTGCAAGTGCTTGATGCGCCTCTTCACTGTAGTCGTTTGCCAGCGGAAGCGGATCATGGTCGTCTTCTGGCGGTAGCCGGATTTGTGCTCTGCGCGCACGACCGGGCCCACGTCGATCTCCAAAGGCGACAATGCTTGCGCAGCCTCTGCAGACAGCTCCCGCAGAACCTCTGGCACATCAGCCAGCGTCACCACCGGCTGCACGCGCGCAGCTTTGCATCTGGAGCACTTGCCTGAAGGATTGGTGGGTGGCTGGGGCTTGTTGAGCGTGCTCTCTGTGAGGTCGCGAGGCGCGAGGAGGCCGCAATTCTCGCACATGCTCCAGGAGTCGAAAAGGCACCAACGCTCGAAGTCCTCGACCAGCCGGCGGCGCTTCGCCGGGGGCAACCCAGTGGTATTCTCGACGGCCTCGCCAGCCGGCGTTCGCTTTGAGGGCTGGCCCATGCGGCGCCGTGCCCGAGCCCTGTCTGCCAGAACCTGCTCTCGATATTTCTTCTTTGTCGCAGCCGACGCTGGGGCTGCAGCTGTCTGCCGCGATGCCAGGGCACCTCTCCACAAGATGGGGAGCTCCTGCCTGTCCAGCAGGCGCCGGCTTCCCCGCCCAGCCGCGCGCTTGGGCGCCGGACCCTGCAGCTGCGCTTCAAAATATTCTACCGTGTCGGGCGGCAGGCGTTCTTCCAAAGCACGGGCACGGGCAGCCACTGATAAGCGCCGGAGCTTGCCCAGAACCTGCAAGAGCGTATGTTTCTGCACTCATGTTCTGCGCACTTCTGTACGTCATGCAGAAAAAGAGCACAGAGACTTGGTTGAGTGGCCTCTCGCTTGCCAGCTTCCTCCGCGCACAGTGGCCATAGATCTTCAGGTCGACAGAACAGGCAGCGTGTGCTTCGGCCCGTCACCTGAGCTGGGCCTCCACGTGCTGCAAGAGCAAAGGCGCAGCGCTCGCCGCTCATGCCCACGCACACCTTGGGCTTGGCCAGTTCTGCTTGGAAGTAGCCACGGAAGTCCTCCGGCACCCGCTCCAAGGCCAGGCGTTGGTACTCGGGGGTCAAAGCCAACAGCAGGCGCTTTATTTGTCCACGCGATTGTGGCTGGACACAGGCGGTGGCCAAACGATCTGGATCACAGAAGACCTCAGGCAGCAACGCAGCTCGATCAAAAATGCCTGCGCAATGGGCCATGGCTCTTTTGCAACTTCTGGCTTGCTGCAGACAGTTCAACAGCAGCTCATCTGCCGTCAAGGCGCACATGCAAGAAATGCACCTCGCTGCGCTGCACGGCCCGGGCTTTGCGCCGAGAAGCAACAAGGAGAAGCCGCTGTGCCAGGACACACGGAGGGCATGGCTCGGACAAGTGGAAAACTCCTGAGATCGACGAAGTGTTCACAAGAACTCGAGCCAGGGCAGAGCGAGAACACAAATCAAACCTGTTCCTCCAATCAGCAGGCTAGCTTGGCTAGATTGAAGAATTATGAGGCTCCAACAGCAGCGCAGGGTCGCTTTTGTGCGTCTCAGCTGGAGCACGTTGAGGTGTGTGAAGCTGTGCAGCGGGCTGCGCCTGTGATGGTTTTGCGCTGCCACGACTTTAGCCTGAACTTTGGACACTTGCACAGGTGCGCGCTCAATCATCCCCCGGCTCATTCTCCACAGCCTCGATGACCACAGGCGCTTCTGGCGGTCCTCCCTCCTCGGGCAAGCCGGCGTCCGCCGCCAGCCGGGCCTGCTCATGAATGCTCTTCGCCTTGGCCACCATGTCCTGCATGGTCTCGAAGATATTGATCAGCTTGTCCTTCTTCGGCAGGCGTGTCATCTGCTTCAACGTCTGCAGAACCTTGGCCAGCCCATGCTCCGTCAGCACGGCCTCGGGCACGTTATCCAGGAGAGCGACCAGCACGTACAGTGGCAGCCTATTCTTTTTGTTGTCCTGGTTTGTAACCATGGTCTGCAACTCATCCGCAAACTTGGCCACCTCGGACTCTGCCCAGGACAGACGCGGGTCGAGCCCCGGAGTTTCTGCCTCCTCCTCCTCCTCCTCCTCCTGATCCTCCAAGGAAAGCTCAACGGTTGCCGGCCTCGCCGATGTCGCCCGCTTCTTCGGAGCTTCGGCTTTCTTCAGTTTCTTCTTCTTCTCCTTCTTCTTCTTCTTCTCATCACTTCCATGGGAGTGGGAAGAGGAGGAGCCGGATTTGTGGTCGCTTTCGCTGCCAGATTCCTTGGTTTCGGAGTTGTTCTCCGACTCAGACCCGGACTCCTCCTTGCCAGCTGCTTCCTCGCTGCTGTCGCCAAAGGCCCGTTTCTTGCGGGGAGCTTTCGCTTCCAGGCGAGCCGCGTTCGTCGCCGCGACAGCTTCCACGCAACTGTCCAGAGTCTTCTTCTGCATGAACTTCCGGATGGGTTTGTCCTGCTTGGACTCCTCCGGGATCTTCTTTGCCCACGCCTTCGGATTGGACGCGAGAGTGCAAAGCTCCAAACCAGCCATAGCGCCAGCGTACATGCGTGAGGCTGTGTCTGCCAGTCGAGCAAAGTCCTTCACCCGCTGCTGCAGAGCCTCCTTCTTCCCAAGCTTCTTGAGCACCTTCTCGGCATGCGGCTTCAAAGAAGATGCAGATGAGCACGCCTTGTTTGACAGGTTGACGGCCGCCAAAGCACTGCCCAAGGGCTCCAAGAGCTTCTTGACAGCTGGAATTCCAGTTTGCCCAAACTTCTTCTCAGACGATGACGGAAGCACCGCCAAGGCAGCTGCGCAGGATTCCAACGAGGCAGAGGCCATGCTGACGCCCAGGCCTGGCCGAGCGATGCACTCCGAGGTCTCTGCTGTAAGCTGCTCGGTCAGCGTGGAGGTGGTGAAGTATTCCGTCGGCGCTTGCTTGTCCGTCAGGAGCACGCAGCCATCCTCATCGGGCCAGCTGCGGAGAAACGCTTTCAGGGGCAGCTTGTAAAACGGTACACCTGGAGGGTATTTGCCCTTCGCCTTGCTATCCTTGGCGACGTGCTTGCCTGTCGATTTCCGTGGGACCCACTTGCCCATGGCTGCTGCAAGTCAATGACCTAAAACTGGACTACTAAAGCTGGAAGCTCTCACTTTTGCGCAGCACAGCTATCGGAACGGCCCCACGCTGCTGCTGAACTCAGTAAAGTCACAAAGCGCGGCAGATGATTTTTCTCAGTTGCGCACGACCACAGTCATGTGGCAGCAGACCGCAGTCATGTGGCAGCAGTGAGGAATGCTATTTCGAAGAACAAGCAAAAGTTGCAGACCGGCAGCCCAAGTTGCACCCATCAATCTATTTGTCTTCATTGTCCTCGACTCGAACCAGCCCTTCCCCAAGTCCAGGTCTTGAACAAGCCCTCCAGGTAGTCCTCCTTCTTCGCCCCGTAATAAACTGGTGCTCCAGGCCATCGTCCGTGCACAGACAAAGGATTCAACATAATGTTGTTGCTTAAAAGAAAAACGAAACGCAAAGCCTTGCTCAGACCAGGTCACCCCACACCCGAATCACCCCAAGAATGGATCACCCCAACGACTGGGTCACCTCAGAGCTGGGTTTGCCAGAACTGAGTCACCCCAGCGCTGGGTCACTCCAAAAGCTTGAGTCACTTCAGGAATGGGTCAACCAGGCCTGTCTGCAGCCGAAGGCGCTTTGCCCAAGCGTTCTATTTGTCTTCAATGTCCTCGATTCGAACTAGCCCTTCACAAAGTCCAGGTCTTGAACGAGCCCTCCAGGAAGTCCTCCTTCTTCGCCCCGTGATAGACTGGTGCTCCAGGCCATCGTCCGTACAGACAAAGGATTCAATGCAATGTTGACATTCAAAAGACAAACGAAAAGCAAAGCCTTGCAAAGACCAGCAGCCGAAGTTGCGCCCATCAATCTATTTGTCTTCAATGTCCTCGACTCGAACCAGCCCTGCGCAAAGTCCAGGTCTTGAACGAGCCCTTCAGGAAGTCCTCCTTCTTCGCCCCGTAATAAACTGGTGCTCCAGGCCATCGTCCGTGCACAGACAAAGGATTCAACATAATGTTGTTGCTTAAAAGAAAAACGAGAAACGCACAGCCTTGCTGAGACCAGGTCACCCCATACCTGAACCACCTCAAGAATGGATCACCCCAAAAACTGGGTCACCTCAGAGCTGGGTGTGCGCCAGAACTGAGTCACCCCAGCGTTGGGTCACTCCAAAAGCTTGAGTCACTTCAGGAATGGGTCACCCAGCCTTGTCTGCAGCCGAAGGCGCTTTGCCCAAGCGTTCTATTTGTCTTCAATGTCCTCGATTCGAACTAGCCCTTCACAAAGTCCAGGTCTTGAACGAGCCCTCCAGGAAGTCCTCCTTCTTCGCCCCGTGATAGACTGGTGCTCCAGGCCATCGTCCGTACAGACAAAGGATTCAATGCAATGTTGACATTCAAAAGACAAACGAAAAGCAAAGCCTTGCTATTACCAGCAGCCGAAGTTGCGCACATCAATCTATTTGTCTTCAATGTCCTCGACTCGAACCAGCCCTGCGCAAAGTCCAGGTCTTGAACGAGCCCTTCAGGAAGTCCTCCTTCTTCGCCCCGTAATAAACTGGTGCTCCAGGCCATCGTACGTGCGCAGACAAAGGATTCAACATAATGTTGTTGCTTAAAAAAAACGAGAAACGCACAGCCTTGCTGAGACCAGGTCACCCCACACCCGAATGACCTCAAGAATGGATCACCCCAACGACTGGGTCACCTCAGAGCTGGGTTTGCCAGAACTGAGTCACCCCAGCGCTGGGTCACTCCAAAAGCTTGAGTCACTTCAGGAATGGGTCAACCAGGCCTGTCTGCAGCCGAAGGCGCTTTGCCGCATTCTATTTGTCTTCAATGTCCTCGATTCGAACTAGCCCTTCACAAAGTCCAGGTCTTGAACGAGCCCTCCAGGAAGTCCTCCTTCTTCGCCCCGTGATAGACTGGCCTGGCAGACAAGGGGTTCAATGCTGTTATGCTGTAAAACGAAAACACACTGTCTTGCTAAGCTCAGCAGCCGAAGTTGCACACATCAATCTATTTGTCTTCAATGTCCTCGACTCGAACCAGCCCTTCACAAAGTCCACGTCTTGAACGAGCCAGTCCTCCTTCTTTGTCCCCGGGATAAGCAAACTGGCCCTCCAGGAAGTCCTCCTTCTTTGTCCCCGGGAGAAACAAACTGGCCCTCCAGGAAGTCCTCCTCCTTTGTCCCCGGGATAAGCAAATTGGCCCTCCAGGAAGTCCTCCTTCTTTGTCCCGGATAAGCAAACTGGCCCTCCAGGAAGTCCTCCTTCTTTGTCCCCAAAAGAAACAAACTGGCCCTCCAGGAAGTCCTCCTTCTTTGTCCCCGGGATAAGCACATTGGCCCTCCAGGAAGTCCTCCTTCTTTGTCCCCGGGATAAGCAAACTGGCCCTCCAGGAAGGCCTCCTTCTTTGTCCCCGGGAGAACCAACTGGCCCTCCGGAAGTCCTCCTTCTTTGTCCCGGGATAAGCAAATTGGCCTTCCAGGAAGTCCTCCTTCTTTGTCCCCGGGATAGCAAACTGGCCCTCCAGGAAGTCCTGCTTCTTTGTCCCCGGATAGCTAACTGGCCCTCCAGGAAGTCCTCCTTCTTCTTTGTCCCCGCGGGAGAAACAAACTGGCCCTCAGGAAGTCCTCCTTCTTTGTCCCCTGGCCCTCCAGGAAGTCCTCCTTCTTTGTCCCCAAGAAGCAAACTGGCCCTCCAGGAAGTCCTCCTTCTTTGTCCCCGGAATAGCAAACTGGCCCTCCAGGATGTCCTCCTTCTTTGTCCGGGATAAGCAAACTGGCCCTCCAGGAAGTCCTCCTTCTTTGTAAGCAAACTGGCCTTCCAGGAAGTCCTCCTTCTTTTTCCCCGATAGGCAAACTGGCCCTCCAGGAAGTCCTCCTTCTTTGTTCCCAGAATAAGAAATTGGCCTTCCAGGAAGTCTTCTTTCTTTGTCCCCAGGATAAGCATATTGGCCCTCCCGGAAGTCCTCCTTCTTTGTCCCCGGGATAAGCAAACTGGCCCTCCAGGAAGTCCTCCTTCTTTGTCCCCGGGAGAAACAAACTGGCCCTCCAGGAAGTCCTCCTTCTTTGTCCCCGGATAAGCAAATTGGCCCTCCAGCAAGTCCTCCTTCTTTGTCCCCGGGAGAGCTTCTTTGTAAGCAAACTGGCCTTCCAGGAAGTCCTCCTTCTTTGTCCCCGATAGGCAAACTGGCCCTCCAGGAAGTCCTCCTTCTTTGTTCCCAGAATAAGAAATTTGCCTTCCAGGAAGTCTTCTTTCTTTGTCCCCAGGATAAGCATATTGGCCCTCCCGGAAGTCCTCCTTCTTTGTCCCGGGATAAGCAAACTGGCCCTCCAGGAAGTCCTCCTTCTTTGTCCCCGGGAGAAACAAACTGGCCCTCCAGGAAGTCCTCCTTCTTTGTCCCCAAAAGAAACAAACTGGCCCTCCAGGAAGTCCTCCTTCTTTGTCCCCGGGATAAGCACATTGGCCCTCCAGGAAGTCCTCCTTCTTTGTCCCCGGGATAAGCAAACTGGCCCTCCAGGAAGGCCTCCTTCTTTGTCCCCGGGAGAACCAACTGGCCCTCCGGAAGTCCTCCTTCTTTGTCCCGGGATAAGCAAATTGGCCTTCCAGGAAGTCCTCCTTCTTTGTCCCCGGGATAGCAAACTGGCCCTCCAGGAAGTCCTGCTTCTTTGTCCCCGGATAGCTAACTGGCCCTCCAGGAAGTCCTCCTTCTTCTTTGTCCCCGCGGGAGAAACAAACTGGCCCTCAGGAAGTCCTCCTTCTTTGTCCCCTGGCCCTCCAGGAAGTCCTCCTTCTTTGTCCCCAAGAAGCAAACTGGCCCTCCAGGAAGTCCTCCTTCTTTGTCCCCGGAATAGCAAACTGGCCCTCCAGGATGTCCTCCTTCTTTGTCCGGGATAAGCAAACTGGCCCTCCAGGAAGTCCTCCTTCTTTGTAAGCAAACTGGCCTTCCAGGAAGTCCTCCTTCTTTTTCCCCGATAGGCAAACTGGCCCTCCAGGAAGTCGTCCTTCTTTGTTCCCAGAATAAGAAATTGGCCTTCCAGGAAGTCTTCTTTCTTTGTCCCCAGGATAAGCATATTGGCCCTCCCGGAAGTCCTCCTTCTTTGTCCCCGGGATAAGCAAACTGGCCCTCCAGGAAGTCCTCCTTCTTTGTCCCCGGGAGAAACAAACTGGCCCTCCAGGAAGTCCTCCTTCTTTGTCCCCGGATAAGCAAATTGGCCCTCCAGCAAGTCCTCCTTCTTTGTCCCCGGGAGAGCTTCTTTGTAAGCAAACTGGCCTTCCAGGAAGTCCTCCTTCTTTGTCCCCGATAGGCAAACTGGCCCTCCAGGAAGTCCTCCTTCTTTGTTCCCAGAATAAGAAATTTGCCTTCCAGGAAGTCTTCTTTCTTTGTCCCCAGGATAAGCATATTGGCCCTCCCGGAAGTCCTCCTTCTTTGTCCCGGGATAAGCAAACTGGCCCTCCAGGAAGTCCTCCTTCTTTGTCCCCGGGAGAAACAAACTGGCCCTCCAGGAAGTCCTCCTTCTTTGTCCCCGGGATAAGCAAACTGACCTTCCAGGAAGTCCTCCTTCTTTGTCCCCGGGAGAGCAAACTGGCCCTCCAGGAAGTCCTCCTTCTTTCTCTCCGGGATAGCAAAGTGGCCCTCCAGGAAGTCCTCCTTCTTTGTCCCCGGGAGAAGCAAACTGGCCCTCCAGGAAGTCCTCCTTCTTTGTGCCCGGATAAGCAAACTGGCCCTCCAGGAAGTCCTCCTTCTTTGTCCCCGGGATAAGCAAACTGGCCCTCCAGGAAGTCCCCGGGATAAGCAAATTGGCCCTCCAGGAAGTCCTCCTTCTTTGTCCCCGGGATAAGGAAATTGGCCTTCCAGGAAATCCTCCTTCTTTGGCTCCGGGCTCCAGGAAGTCCTCCTGCTTTGAGTCCGCAGCAATTCTTCCTTCTTTGTCCCCGGGTAGGCAAATGGGCCCTCTAGGAAGTCCTCCCTTCCTCGGCCCTTTGGTGGTGAAAATTGGAGGGGTGCCCAAAAACATCGATTTCAATATTTAAAAATGGCATTTTTAATTGTGGGTCTGGCAAATCCTAAGTGTCCGTTTTTTGGGGGCTTCGTAATTTAATATTCGGGTGAAGCTCAGCTTCGTAATTTAATGGTCGGTGGAAACCCGGTTTCGTAATTTAATATTCGGGTGAAGGCCGGCTTCGTAATTTAGTCTTCGGGGGAGGCCCGGCTTCGTAATTTAGTATTTCGGGGAGGCCCGGCTTCGTTATTTAGTATTCGGGCGAAGCCCGTCTCCGGGCTTTTAAGCCTTAATTTTCGGTTCCCAAGCCCTTAATTTAAGCCGTCCGGCCTAGAAGTAGGGCCTTCCCAAACATTTAATTTAAGTCTCCGGGCCTGGATTTTCGGTTCCCAAACCCGTAATTTAAGCCTCGGGCCTCAATTTTGGGTTCCCAGACCGTTAATTTAAGCCTCCGGGCCTTAATTTTGAGTGCCCAAACCCTGAATTTAAGCCTCCGGGCCGTAATTTCAGGTTCCCAAACTCTTCCTTTAAGCTTTCGGGCCTTCATGAACCCAGGGGGAGGTTTTCAGGGGTGCCCGGTCGTTCGCACCTGGGTTTAGGGCTATCATTATATAGGCTGACAGAAGCGGCCTATTCGAGCGCCGCGTGGACCTGAGGTCCAGGACCCTACGGCTCGCCTTTCGGCCTTCGCCTACGGGTCCGCAGTCCCCTGCCGGTGGCCTGCTAACGACCGGCCCCTATCGCTGGAAAGGGGGCCGGTCTTCAGTTTAGGGTTTAGGGTTTAGGGTTTAGGGTTTAGGGTTTAGGGTTTAGGGTTTAGGGTTTAGGGTTTAGGGTTTAGGGTTTAGGGTTTAGGGTTTAGGGTTTAGGGTTTAGGGTTCGCCAGCGCAGCGTGGCGCCCAGGACAACTCTTCTATAGGTGGCTGCCCTAAGCCTCAAAATATTTCACCGTTTTCTCGACGAAAAGTTTTCGCGCGGTTGAACGGAAGGCCCAAATCGGCTTCAGAAGGCCCAATTTGCTTTCAGAAGGCTCGAAGTGGCTTAGACCCAAGTCAGCTTCGGAAGGCCCAAGCAGGCTTCAGAAGGCTCGAATTGGCTTCAGAAACCCGAATTTCGAAGGTGGCCCTGCGAATTGGCTTCAGAAGGCTTACTTACGCTTGCTTCAGAAGGCCGAAATTGGCTTCGAAGGCCCAAATTAATTTCTGAAGGCCAAAATTGGCTTCTGGCTTCAAATTGGCTTCGGAAAGCCCAAATTGGCTTTCATTGGAAAAGTCGCCAAAAAGGCCCCAGCAAGCCTCAGCCCGCCGGCGCCGACTTTGGCTGCTGCTCTTCTTGTCGGCGCGGTGTCTTGGCGCAGTAGCCTGACGCGAAACGCGGGACTGGCGGATCGAGTGGTCTGCGCTCACCTCGTCCCATGGCCTCGGACATCGCCTTTGCACCAGTCGACCTGAGGAGCAAGGTTCGCGAATATGTTTTTGACGACGCTCACTCGCGACGACAGGCGTGTGCCCAGAAATGGTCGTTGCCCGGGCTAAAGCTGGAAAGCAAACACAGACTATTCACATTGAGCCCACGGCAGCCCTGCTTCGGAAAGAAGATCTGCGCTGTCTTTTGAGATGCTTAAGGGCTATCAGTTCTGTCCGCCTTTGGAAGCCTCTGCAAAGGCCTTCGGGAGTTCCATGCCCCTACCTGTTGGTCCAGACTTTCGGCCAGTTTCTTGTATTCAAACTTTTCAATTACCATAAACTCTAAACCTTCAAGCCCCAAGCGTGACCTTGAAAGCCCCACATCGTTTCAGCAAGGTCCAAAAGAGAAGCGTGTCGTAGTCTACATCCGCGCGGTCTTTTGCTCTTGCGCAATCTGTCCGTGTTGCACTGCAACTCTCGAGTTGGTTTGCGAGAGGTGAAACCAGGAGAACGCACAATGCTTTTGATCAGCATTGCAGCGCACTATCGTCGCTGAGACGCAGGCCGGCAGCCAGGGCAGTTTCTAATACGTGGCTGCCCCTTTTGCTGGGCGTGCTCGAACATGTTGCCACACCTCCGGCACTTCTGCTTGTTCGTGGCACGGGTGCTGCGAGAAGCGCAATTCTGACAGTACCGGAGCTGCTGGTCTCCTTCAGCAAGCCTGGCCGCTCTTGAAAGAATCCTTTGCAACCCTTGCAGGTGAACCAGCCTTGCCGCGAATGGGTCTTCCCCTTCTGCTCGGCTTCCTCTTGGCAGGGCTTGCAAATGACATCCGCCGTTGTCAGTGTGACCATGACGGCTTCAAACTCGGTCAAGGGCTTGCTGCCGCTGCAAACAGTGCAGGTCAGGGTGGTCGCGGCCTTCACGCACTGAAGGCAGCGCCGCTTGGCTGGGGCACCCTCCTGCTTCAGCTGGGCACGTGGAAAGGCATCCTCGATCTTGGCCACTTTGCAGGCGCTGCATTCCAAAATTGGCAGGGCCGCTCGAGTACTTGCGCTTCCTCGGAGCCTTGGGATTCTCCGCGTTGATGCAAGCCAGGCAGGTGGACGGCAGGTTGACTGCGCGTTGGAGAAAGCGTCCACGACTTTGACGTGCCTGCATTTCTGGCAGGTTGCCGAAGGTCGCCGGGCTTCCCGGTAGGTCTTCCAATCCACTTCTTCGCCACGCAGGCTCTGCAACAAGAGCTTCGGTCCTTCTGGGGCGCCGCGTTGAAAGAGCCAGAGCGGGAAGGGCCGCACGATGAGGACATCGTGCCGGCTGCGCACGCGGCTCACTGCCACCGTGCCCAGGGTGGGGTCCGTCCGCTTGTCGATGGCGAGGTCCAGGATCGCAGCCGGCAGCGTCTTGCCTGGCTGGTGTGCGCCGTGATGGCGAAGGCCGGTACCAAGGGAATCTGCTGCCTGACGATCTTCAGCACGGACTTCTTCCTCTTCGCGTCCAGGTACCACGCCCGCTTCTTCAGCTCCACGGGATACAGTCCCGGCTCCGATGCGCCGTCCAGCTTCCACTTGGCATCGTCGAACTTGACGTACCTCGATGACTCGATGGGCGACTCAACAACTATATAGGTGCCGCGTGATGAATTCTGCGACGCACGACACACAGGACTGCAACACAAAGGCGTATTTGAATAATGTTAAATGCATTATTACAGGTGAAGAAACGTAACAAGCAAAGATTTGCTGCCCCTGCCCAGATTCACGACCTTGGGCTGCCGGTCGTTGTCATGCCAGATCCAGGAGTGCACGCGGCCCACGCGACCCTTCAGCAGCAGCTTGTCTTGGGAGCGGTCGAGGTGCTGCGTCAGCGCCACCGGCATGCCGATGGCCAGGGGCAGCATGCCGCAGAGGTCCGCGGTGTCCCGGTCGTGGTACTGCAGCCATCGGATCTTGGCACTTTTGTCGCAGTTCTCCGCCTGCAGCGCCTCGTTGCTCGCCAGATCCAGCGCTACCGAGTAGCGGAGAGGCGTGCCCGCGGCCTGCGCGTATGCGCGCGCCCGGTCTTTGTTGATCTGGTACCTGGCGTCGTTGTTGGCGACCACAACCCTAAACCCTAAACCCTAAACCCTAAACCCTAAACCCTAAACCCTAAACCCTAAACCCTAAACCCTAAACCCTAAAGGGTTTAGGGTTTAGGGTTTAGGGTTTAGGGTTTAGGGTTTAGGGTTTAGGGTTTAGGGTTTAGGGTTTAGGGTTTAGGGTCTAGAGGGTCACTGTTCTAGCATTCATTCCAGGCTCAGGAAAAAAACCCACCCGCCCAAAGAATCCCATAACATTAAGAAAATAAACGGTTGTCATCTTCCCCAGAGTACCTACCCAACTCGGACACGTTTTCCACTGAACCTTCCACCGACGAACAATTTCTTCTTTTTATTAGGATGGTTCAATAGCAAAATGAATGACTTCCACTTAACAAACGAGGAGGTGGAGATACTAAACCACGCGAGGCTTTGAGGTCTTGAAATCCTAAACTGAGGCTCAAACCTTGAAAAATTTTTTAAAAATGAAAAAACCCTGAAAAAAAGAATGAAAAAAAGCCTGGGGTCCCCCCCATTTGGGGTGTTTTTGGGAGGTCGGAGTTCGAGGCAAGGGGGGGTCTCCGAAGATTATTTTGCCTTTAAAATCGAAAAATGACCCCCCCCCCCCTGACCAAAATCATTGTGAAAAAGGTCGCGGAAAAGTCTTGAAAAACTTGAAAAACACAAAAACCCAGAAAACGAGAGGCCACCCAGAACCCTCGATTTCAGTACTAAAAATTCGCATTTTCATTGCGGGTCTAGGCCAACCTGAGGTCCCTTTTGGGGTGTTTTTTGAGGCAAACTTTCCCTCTCAAGGGGGGGTCGGAGTTTGAGGCAAGGAGGGTCTCCAAAGACTATTTTGCCTTTAAAATCCAAAAATACGACCCCCCCTTGACCGAAATTAGGCTGTGAAAACGTCGCGGGGGCAGCCCTTCCTCAGAAAACACTGAAAAAACCGAAGAAACATGGAAAAACCTTAAAAAACATTGAAAAACCTTGAAAAACCCTGAAAAACTTGAAAAAACACAGCGTTGAGGCCTTGAAACCCTAAACACAGGCCTTGAGGCCTTGAAACCCTAAACGCTGGGCCCTGAAACCTAAACACAGGCCCTGAGGCCCTGAAACCTTGAAACCCTAAACGCTGGGCCCTGAAACCCTAAACACAGGCCCTGAGGCCCTGAAACCCTAAACACAGGCCCTGAGGCCTTGAAACCCTAAACGCTGGGCCCTTAAACCCTAAACACAGGCCCTGAGGCCCTGAAACCCTAAACACAGGCTTTGAGGCCTTGAAACCCTAAACGCTGGGCCCTGAAACCCTAAACACAGGCCCTGAGGCCCTGAAACCCTAACACAGGCTTTGAGGCCTTGAAACCCTAAACGCTGGGCCCTGAAACCGGCCCTGAAACCCTAAACACAGGCCCTGAAGCCTTGAAACCCTAAACGCTGGGCCCTGAAACCCTAAACACAGGCCCTGAGGCCCTGAAACCCTAAACACAGGCTTTGAGGCCTTGAAACCCTAAACGCTGGGCCCTGAAACCCTAAACACAGGCCCTGAGGCCCTGAAACCTTGAAACCCTAAACGCTGGGCCCTGAAACCCTAAACACAGGCTTTGAGGCCTTGAAACCCTAAACGCTGGGCCCTGAAACCCTAAACACAGGCCCTGAGGCCTTGAAACCCTAAACGCTGGGCCCTGAAACCCTAAACACAGGCCCTGAGGCCCTGAAACCCTAAACACAGGCCCTGAGGCCTTGAAACCCTAAACGCTGGGCCCTGAAACCCTAAACACAGGCCCTGAGGCCCTGAAACCCTAAACACAGGCCCTGAGGCCTTGAAACCCTAAACGCTGGGCCCTGAAACCCTAAACACAGGCCCTGAGGCCCTGAAACCCGAAACACAGGCTTTGAGGCCTTGAAACCCTAAACGCTGGGCTGTGAAACCCTAAACACAGGCCCTGAGGCCCTGAAACCCTAAAAACACCCTAAACGCTGGGCCCTGAAACCCTAACCACAGGCCCTGAGGCCCTGAAACCCTAAACACAGGCTTTGAGGCCTTGAAACCCTAAACGCTGGGCCCTGAAACCCTAAACACAGGCCCTGAGGCCCTGAAACCCTAAACACAGGCCCTGAAGCCTTGAAACCCTAAACGCTGGGCCCTGAAACCCTAAACACATGCCCTGAGGCCCTGAAACCCTAAACACAGGCTTTAAGGCCTTGAAACCCTAAACGCTGGGCCCTGAAACCCTAAACACAGGCCCTGAGGCCTTGAAACCCTAAATGCTGGGCTCTGAAACCCTAAACACAGGCCCTGAGGCCCTGAAACCCTAAACACAGGCCCTGAGGCCTTGAAACCCTAAACGCTGGGCCCTGAAACCCTAAACACAGGCCCTGAGGCCCTGAAACCCTAAACACAGGCTTTGAGGCCTTGAAACCCTAAACGCTGGGCCCTGACGGGGTGAGGATAGGGGGGGGGACCAGTGTTCGTGGCTTTTCGGCCGTGGCCGAAATCGGCCCAACACTGGGGGGACCAGTGTTCGTGGCTTTTCGGCCGTGGCCGAAAGCGGCCGAACACTGGGGGGACCAGTGTTCGTGGCTTTTCGGCCAGGCCGAAATCGGCCGAACACTGGGGGGACCAGTGTTCGTGGCTTTTCGGCCAGGCCGAAATCGGCCGAACACTGGGGGGACCAGTGTCGTGGCTTTTCGGCCAGGCCGAAATCGGCCGAACACTGGGGGGACCAGTGTTCGTGGCTTTTCGGCCGTGGCCGAAATCGGCCGAACACTGGGGGGACCAGTGTTCGTGGCTTTTCGGCCGTGGCCGAAATCGGCCGAACACTGGGGGGACCAGTGTTCGTGGCTTTTCGGCCAGGCCGAAATCGGCCGAACACTGGGGGGACCAGTGTTCGTGGCTTTTCGGCCGTGGCCGAAATCGGCCGAACACTGGGGGGCCCAGTGTTCGTGGCTTTTCGGCCGTGGCCGAAATCGGCCGAAGGTTTAAATATATATAAGAAAGAGAGGGTTTAGGGTTTAGGGTTTAGGGTTTAGGGTTTAGGGTTTAGGGTTTAGGGTTTAGGGTTTAGGGTTTAGGGTTTAGGGTTTAGGGTTTAGGGTTTAGGTTTATAGAAATTGTATAGGGTTCGGGGGTCGGAAAAAAACCCCTTTAAAATGGCCACTGCTTTGGTCACCTGGGTTCTTTTTTGGAACCTGCCTTAATAGAAATTGTATAGGGTTCAGGTCCCAATAAGTTTTTTTTCACCGGGCGTCCCTCCAAAGAGGACAGCCGAGAAGTTTTGTTTTTTGGAACTATGTTTTTAGTTTTGGAAGGGGGTCCCCAAGAAAATACAAATTGACGCCACCGTCCCCCGCCAGGACTCCTCGCCCTGGACCCCGCCAGCAATCCAGGTTTATAGAAATTGTATAGGGTTCGGGGGTCGGAAAAAAAACCCCTTTAAAATGGCCACTGCTCTGGTCACCTGGGTTCTTTTTTGGAACCTGCCTTAATAGAAATTGTATAGGGTTCAGGTCCCAATAAGTTTTTTTTCACCGGGCGTCCCTCCAAAGAGGACAGCCGAGAAGTTTTGTTTTTTGGAACTATGTTTTTAGTTTCGGAAGGGGGTCCCCAAGAAAATACAAATTGACGCCACCGTTTCCGGGGGGCGCTGCCCCCCGAGCCCCCCGCCAGGACTCCTCGCCCTGGACCCCGCCAGCAATCCAGGTTTATAGAAATTGTATAGGGTTCGGGGGTCGGAAAAAAACCCCTTTAAAATGGCCACTGCTCTGGTCACCTGGGTTCTTTTTTGGAACCTGCCTTAATAGAAATTGTATAGGGTTCAGGTCCCAATAACGTTTTTTTTCACCGGGCAACCTCCAAAGAGGACAGCCGAGAAGTTTTGTTTTTTTGGAATTATGTTTTTAGTTTTGGAAGGGGGTCCCCAAGAAAATACAAATTGACGCCACCGTTTCGGGGGGCGCTGCCCCCCGAGCCCCCCGCCAGGACTCCTCGCCCTGGACCCCGCCAGCAACATCTAGGTTTAATAGAAATTTGTAATAGGGTTCGGGGTCGGGAAAAAAAACCCCCTTTAAAAATGGCCACTGCTCTGGTCACCTTGGTTGCTTTTTGAACCTGCCTTTAATAGAATTGTAATATGGTTCAGGTCCCAATACGTTTTTTTTTCACCGTGCAAACCTCCAAAGTGAAGGGAATATGACAGCCGAAAGTTGTTGTTTGTTTGGAATTATGATTTGTTTTTAGTTTTGGAAGGGGGGTCCCAGAAAATACAAATTGACGCCACAGTTTCGGGGGCGCTGCCCCCCAGCCCCCCGCCAGGCCCTCGCCCTGGACCCCGCCATCAATCTACTAGTTTATAGAAAATGGGTATGAGGTTTCTGGGGGGTTCGGAAAAAAAACCCCGTTAAAATGGCCACTGCTCTTGTTCACCTGGGTTTCGTTTTTGTAAACCTGCCTTCAAAATTGTATAGGGTTCAGTGGTCCCAATAACGTTTTTTTTCACCGGGCAACCTCCAAAGAGGACAGCCGAGAAGTTTTGTTTTTTGGAATTATGTTTTTAGTTTTGGAAGGGGGTCACCAAGAAAATACAAATCGACGCCACCGTTTCCGGGGGGCGCTGCCCCCCGAGCCCCCCGCCAGGACTCCTCGCCCTGGACCCCGCCAGCAATCTAGGTTTATAGAAATTGTATAGGGTTCGGGGGTCGGAAAAAAACCCCTTTAAAATGGCCACTGCTCTGGTCACCTGGGTTCTTTTTTGGAACCTGCCTTAATAGAAATTGTATAGGGTTCAGGTCCCAATAAGTTTTGACCGAAACGTTTTGACCGAAAGTTTTGACCGAAAGTTTTGTTTTTTGGAACTATGTTTTTAGTTTTGGAAGGGGGTCCCCAAGAAAATACAAATCGACGCCACCGTTTCGGGGGGCGCTGCCCCCGAGCCCCCCGCCAGGACTCCTCGCCCTGGACCCCGCCAGCAATCCAGGTTTATAGAAATTGTATAGGGTTCGGGGGTCGGAAAAAAACCCCTTTAAAATGGCAACTGCTCTGGTCACCTGGGTTCTTTTTTGGAACCTGCCTTAATAGAAATTGTATAGGGTTCAGGTCCCAATAACGTTTTTTTTCACCGGGCAACCTCCAAAGAGGACAGCCGAGAAGTTTTGTTTTTTGGAATTATGTTTTTAGTTTTGGAAGGGGGTCCCCAAGAAAATACAAATTGACGCCACCGTTTCGGGGGGCGCTGCCCCCCGAGCCCCCCGCCAGGACTCCTCGCCCTGGACCCCGCCAGCAATCTAGGTTTATAGAAATTGTATAGGGTTCGGGGGTCGGAAAAAAACCCCTTTAAAATGGCCGCTGCTCTGGTCACCTGGGTTCTTTTTTGGAACCTGCCTTAATAGAAATTGTATAGGGTTCAGGTCCCAATAACGTTTTTTTTCACCGGGCAACCTCCAAAGAGGACAGCCGAGAAGTTTTGTTTTTTGGAATTATGTTTTTAGTTTTGGAAGGGGGTCCCCAAGAAAATACAAATTGACGCCACCGTTTCGGGGGGCGCTGCCCCCCGAGCCCCCCGCCAGGACTCCTCGCCCTGGACCCCGCCAGCAATCTAGGTTTATAGAAATTGTATAGGGTTCGGGGTGACCGCGCCAGGGGGACACCCCCTGGTACCCCCGATATTCCAAGTCAAAGTGTAAATACTTTTTGTTATGCATCATCTTTGGGTGTTTGGGGGCTTGGGCTGGAAGGGGGAGGTACCTGGGAGGCCTGACATACACAAATAACTCGGGTTGGATCGGGGGCCTTGTGGGGCTTTGTGGCACTTTTGTTTTGTGGAGGTTTTTGTTTTTGAGGCCTTGTTTTTTGGGGACCTTTTGGGCTTTTGGGGTTTTGTGGTCGCGTTGAACTTTGTTTCGGGCTTTTGGGACTTGTGGGCCAGTGGGGCTTTTTGGATCCTTTGGGGCCTTGCGGGGTTTGCTGGCCTTGCGCGACCTTTGGGTTTTTTCTGTTGCCTTATGTGGCCTTTTTTGGGGCTTGGTAAGGCTTTTGCGGCCTTTGTTTTTTGGGGGTAGCTTTTCGGACTTGTTTGTGCATTTTGGTGACACCTTGGGGGTCTTGAGAAGATTTTTGGAGCTTTGCGGGGCCATTTCGGATGCATGCCGTTACGCGCTTCTTTTCGTCTTCTTACTGGCTGAGCTTTCTTCTTTCAACTGTGAGACAATCGCTGATTGACTGTGGTAGTCGACTACCGCATTAAATCAACCCTTCCTCCACTGTCCATTTCAAAGCCTTGATGTTCAATGGAGGTCCTTCGGCCAGCTTTGACAAGTAGATTGTCTTCAAGGTGCGGCGAGCTCGCCACCAACCACGGCGATGGAACCTCACAATGGCAGGCTTGCCCTGCCAAAATGTGCGACGTTTGCACTTTGTCTTCACCTTGGAGAAAGGCTCCATCTCGCGCCGAAGCATGTATGCACGATGTAGACGCCAACGCTGGCCGGGAGGGCTCGCAGCAGCTTGTAAGTATTCACGGCTGCTCGCGCTCAGGCTCGGGCTGGCGGCCGGGATTGGCCGGCCGAACAAGAAATGCCTCAGACGCTTTCGCTTCTTGTGTAGCCAGCTCGCTGACGTCAGAAATTTTGCAGCTTCCCCAGCCTTCGCACGCAAGCTATATTGCTGGCTAGTGGGAAGTGCACATAACAACCCAAGTGTGAATGCCGCCTCGTAGGTTGGCGACCCAAGTTGGCGCCAATGCTTGAGCTGCCTGACCAAGTTGCCTTTGCCCACGCGAGAAGCGAGCGCGCCGCCCAAGCTCTCCAAACTGCAGAGAGAGCAACGCTTCTTGCCAGGTTGCGCAGGCCCACCCATGCCATCCTGAGCGAAGATGCATGGTCTGGCTGCTCCTCCATTCGGATCCTCGAGTCCGGCGCAATAGACTGGCATGGCGACGCCTACAAAAACTAGGACGGTCTACCTTTCTCCTGAAAATGGCGGTCGTTCACACATGATGCTGTCACTGCTGTCCATGCATGCGAGCCTTTGGGGGCCTTTTGGGGTCTTGTTGGGGGGCCTTCTGTTTTGTGGTGCCTTCTTTTGAAGGCTTTTTTTTGGCCTTCTGGGTGAGCAAAGGTTACTGGAGAGGTTGAACTCTGACACGAAAACAGGGCTTGTGGGTGTTTTTTTGCGAACCTCTCGCGAGGCGGGGGTCGCGCAAATATTTCGGGGAGGTGTTGAACATTTGGCTTTCCCGGCCTCCCACTTTGGATTAATTTACTTAAAATCTGTTTGTCAGCTGTTTAGACAAACAACTTGGAAAATTCGGAATGATACCACATACAATTTCTATTTATTTTGTCTTGAGGGTTTAGGGTTTAGGGTTTAGGGTTTAGGGTTTAGGGTTTAGGGTTTAGGGTTTAGGGTTTAGGGTTTAGGGTTTAGGTTTAGGGTTTCGGGTTTTTTAGGGTTAGGGTTTCGGGTTTAGGGTTTTAGGGTTTAGGGTTTAGGGTTTTTAGGTTTAGTTTAGTTTTAGGGTTAGGGCTTAGGGTTTAGGGTTTAGGGTTAGGTTAGGGGTTTTAGGGTTTAGGGGTTAGGGGTTAGGGTTTAGTTAGTGTTAGGGTTTTAGGGTTTTTTAGGGTTTAGGGTTTAGGGTTTAGGGGTTAGGGTTTAGGGTTTAGGGTTTAGGGTTTAGGGTTAGGGTTTAGGGTTTTAGGGTTTAGGGTTTAGGGTTTAGGTTTTTTAGGGGTTAGGTTTGGGTTTAGGGTTTAGGGTTTAGGGTTTAGGGTTTAGGGTTTAGGGTTTAGGGTTTAGGGTTTAGGGTTTAGGGTTTAGGGTTTAGGGTTTAGGGTTTAGGGTTTAGGGTTTAGGGTTAGGGTTTAGGGTTTAGGGTTTAGGGTTTAGGGTTTAGGGTTTAGGGTTTAGGGTTTAGGGTTTAGGGTTTAGGGTTTAGGGTTTAGGGTTTAGGGTTTAGGGTGTAGCACGGGTCAGCTGAACGCAATAGTGTGAAGACATGCCCACCCCAAGGCCACCCTATCACAACTCACTGCGAAACCAAACCGGAGCCAGCCAAAACCAAGCCAGCCATTCAAAATCCGCGAAACCGAGCCGGAGCCAGCCCAAACTAAGGCAAGCATTCAAAACTTACACGTCGAACATTCTTGGAGGATTCTGAAACTAGTTAGAACAGCCCAAGCCTTTAGTGACTAGACTTCTGGGTTTTTCTTGGGGCCATAAGGCAAAGGATTCCCCTTCAGGTTTACGCGAAGGGGACGGTATGGGCCGAAGGGCCCTCTCACAGAAAACTCAGGCGTGAACTTGCAGGTTGTGGGTCACTTGGGTCCATAAGGCAAAGGACTCTCCTTCAGGTTTGCGCGAAGGGGACGGTCTGGGCCCAAGGGCCCTCTGAATAAGGCGAAGAGGTTGCACAGCCAGGGTGCAGTCTGGCAAGAGCCAGGGCAGCGTTCAGGCTCAGGCAGGGGCAGGGCCAAGCACAGAGAAGGGCAGGAGGCCAGACCAGAAGCCAGGGCCCAGGGCCCGGCCAGAGCCAGGGAGGGTTAGGCCAGGGGCCAGGGCCAAGGCCAGGGCCAGGTCCAGGGCCAGGGCCAGCACCGGTCAGGGCCAGCACCAGGGCAGGGCCAGAGCCAAGGGCCAGGACCAAGGCCAGGGCCAGCGCCAGGGCCAGGGCCAGGGCCAGGGCCAGGGCCAGGGTTAGCCAGGGCCAGGGTGAGGGCCAGGGCCAGGGCCAGGGCCAGGGGTAGGAAACCAGGGCCAGGCCAGGGCCAGGGCCAGGGTCAGGGCCAGGGGCAGCCAGGGCCAGCACGGCCACCTGGCCAGGGCCAGGGCCAGGGCCAGGGCCCTGGCCCTGGCCCTGTGCTGGCCCTGGCTGGCCCTGGCCCTGACCCTGGCCCTGGCCGTGGCCCTGGCCCTGGCCCTGGTTTCCTGCCCCCTGGTCCTGGCCCTAGCCCTGGCCCTCACCCTGGCCCTGGCTAACCCTGGCCCTGGCCCTGGCCCTGGCCCTGGCCCTGGCCCTGGCCCTGGCCCTGGCGCTGGTCCTGGCCTTGGTCCTGGCCCTTAGCTCTGGCCTGCCCTGGTCTGGCCCTGGACCTGGCCCTGGCCTTGGCCCTGGCCCCTGGCCTAACCCGCTCTGGCCGGGCCCTGGGCCCTGGCTTCTGGTCTGGCCTCCTGCCCTTCTCTGTGCTTGGCCCTGCCCCTGCCTGAGCCTGAACGCTGCCCTGGCTCTTGCCAGACTGCACCCTGGCTGTGCAACCTCTTCGCCTTATTCAGAGGGCCCTTGGGCCCAGACCGTCCCCTTTGCGCAAACCTGAAGGAGAGTCCTTTGCCTTATGGACCCAAGTGACCCACAACCTGCAAGTTCACGCCTGAGTTTTCTGTGAGAGGGCCCTTCGGCCCATACCGTCCCCTTCGCGTAAACCTGAAGGGGAATCCTTTGCCTTATGGCCCCAAGAAAAACCCAGAAGTCTAGTCACTAAAGGCTTGGGCTGTTCTAACTAGTTTCAGAATCCTCCAAGAATGTTCGACGTGTAAGTTTTGAATGCTTGCCTTAGTTTGGGCTGGCTCCGGCTCGGTTTCGCGGATTTTGAATGGCTGGCTTGGTTTTGGCTGGCTCCGGTTTGGTTTCGCAGTGAGTTGTGATAGGGTGGCCTTGGGGTGGGCATGTCTTCACACTATTGCGTTCAGCTGACCCGTGCTACACCCTAAACCCTAAACCCTAAACCCTAAACCCTAAACCCTAAACCCTAAACCCGAAACCCGAAACCCTAAACCCTAAACCCTAAACCCTAAACCCTAAACCCTAAACCCTAAACCCTAAACCCTAAACCCTAAACCCTAAACCCTAAACCCTAAACCCTCAAGGACAGGATAAATAGAAATTGTATGTGTTGCAGAACGAATCGCTCGCAAATAGTCTGTACCATCACCTGGAAGTGAACTGACTCCCTTTCCACTGGGCAAATTTTCGCGCACTCAACATACCTGACTGGCACACAAAGAGGTTTAAGTAAATTGAACGTATTTGCAAAATTGCCCTTGGAAATCCCTATTCTGGTTCATTTTTTCTAGAAAGCAACAACAACCATGGCTGGGATGGCTCGGAATCACCACAAGCCCAGTCCAGACCCTCAAACAGCAACTGGAGCAGCCTTATCACTGAGCATTTTTCTAGAGAGCAATTGCCGGAGACATGTGCCGGCTGGTGGCTGGGAATCACCACAAGCCCAGCCCAGACCCTCAAGCAGCAACTAGAGCAGCCTTATCACTGAGCATTTTTGAGAGAGCAACAACCATGGCTGGCAACATGTCCCCGCTGCTGGCTAGGAGTCCCCACAAGCCCAGTCCAGACCCTCAAACAGCAACTAGAGCAGCCTTATCACTGAGCATTTTCTAGAGAGCAACAATCATTGCTGGTGTGCCGGCTGATGCCTAGGAATCACCACAAGCCCAGTCCGACCCTCAATCAGCAACTAGAGCAACCTTATCACTGAACATTTTCTAGAGAGCAACAACCAGGGCTAGAGACATGCGCCGGCGGATGGACTCATTGCTGGAGACATCAGCCCAGACCCGCAAACAGCAACTAGAGCAGCCTTATCACGGAGCATTTTCTATAGGAGTCACCGCAAGCCCAGTCCAGACCCTCAAACAGCAACTAGAGCAGCCTTATCACTGAGCATTTTCTAGAGAGCAACAATCATTGCTGGAGACATGCGCCTGCCGATGGCTAGGAGTCACCACAAGCCCAGACCAGACCCTCAAACAGCAACTAGAGCAGCCTCATCACTGAGCATGTTTCAAAGCGGAACAACTATGGCTGGAGACATGTCCGGGCTAGGAGTCACCACAAGCCCAGCCCAGACCCTCAAACAGCAACTAGAGCAGCCTTATCACTGAGCATTTTCTAGAGAGCAACAACCATAGCTGGAGACACGCGCCGGCTGATGGCTAGGAACACCACAAGCCCGGCACAGACCCTCATTCAGCAACTAGAGAGCATTTTCTAGACAGCAACAACCATGGCTGGCAACATGTCCCCGCTGCTGGCTAGGAGTCCCCACAAGCCCAGTCCAGACCCTCAAACAGCAACTAGAGCAGCCTTATCACTGAGCATTTTCTAGAGAGCAACAATCATTGCTGGTGTGCCGGCTGATGCCTAGGAATCACCACAAGCCCAGTCTGACCCTCAATCAGCAACTAGAGCAACCTTATCACTGAACATTTTCTAGAGAGCAACAACCAGGGCTAGAGACATGCGCCGGCGGATGGACTCATTGCTGGAGACATCAGCCCAGACCCGCAAACAGCAACTAGAGCAGCCTTATCACGGAGCATTTTCTATAGGAGTCACCGCAAGCCCAGTCCAGACCCTCAAACAGCAACTAGAGCAGCCTTATCACTGAGCATTTTCTAGAGAGCAACAATCATTGCTGGAGACATGCGCCTGCCGATGGCTAGGAGTCACCACAAGCCCAGACCAGACCCTCAAACAGCAACTAGAGCAGCCTCATCACTGAGCATGTTTCAAAGCGGAACAACTATGGCTGGAGACATGTCCGGGCTAGGAGTCACCACAAGCCCAGCCCAGACCCTCAAACAGCAACTAGAGCAGCCTTATCACTGAGCATTTTCTAGAGAGCAACAACCATAGCTGGAGACACGCGCCGGCTGATGGCTAGGAACACCACAAGCCCGGCACAGACCCTCATTCAGCAACTAGAGAGCATTTTCTAGACAGCAACAACCATGGCTGGCAACATGTCCCCGCTGCTGGCTCGGAGTCACCACAAGCCCAGTCCAGAGCCTCAAACAGCAACTAGAGCAGCCTTATCACTGAGCATTTTCTAGAGAGCAACAATCATTGCTGGAGACATGTGCCGGCTGATGCCTAGGAATCACCACAAGCCCAGTCCGACCCTCAATCAGCAACTAGAGCAACCTTATCACTGAACATTTTCTAGAGAGCAACAACCAGGGCTAGAGACATGCGCCGGCGGATGGACTCATTGCTGGAGACATCAGCCCAGACCCGCAAACAGCAACTAGAGCAGCCTTATCACGGAGCATTTTCTATAGGAGTCACCGCAAGCCCAGTCCAGACCCTCAAACAGCAACTAGAGCAGCCTTATCACTGAGCATTTTCTAGAGAGCAACAATCATTGCTGGAGACATGCGCCTGCCGATGGCTAGGAGTCACCACAAGCCCAGACCAGACCCTCAAACAGCAACTAGAGCAGCCTCATCACTGAGCATGTTTCAAAGCGGAACAACTATGGCTGGAGACATGTCCGGGCTAGGAGTCACCACAAGCCCAGCCCAGACCCTCAAACAGCAACTAGAGCAGCCTTATCACTGAGCATTTTCTAGAGAGCAACAACCATAGCTGGAGACACGCGCCGGCTGATGGCTAGGAACACCACAAGCCCGGCACAGACCCTCATTCAGCAACTAGAGAGCATTTTCTAGACAGCAACAACCATGGCTGGCAACATGTCCCCGCTGCTGGCTCGGAGTCACCACAAGCCCAGTCCAGACCCTCAAACAGCAACTAGAGCAGCCTTATCACTGAGCATTTTCTAGAGAGCAACAATCATTGCTGGAGACATGTGCCGGCTGATGCCTAGGAATCACCACAAGCCCAGTCCGACCCTCAATCAGCAACTAGAGCAACCTTATCACTGAACATTTTCTAGAGAGCAACAACCAGGGCTAGAGACATGCGCCGGCGGATGGACTCATTGCTGGAGACATCAGCCCAGACCCGCAAACAGCAACTAGAGCAGCCTTATCGCGGAGCATTTTCTATAGGAGTCACCGCAAGCCCAGTCCAGACCCTCAAACAGCAACTAGAGCAGCCTTATCACTGAGCATTTTCTAGAGAGCAACAATCATTGCTGAGTCACCACAAGCCCAGACCAGACCCTCAAACAGCAACTAGAGCAGCCTCATCACTGAGCATGTTTCAAAGCGGAACAACTATGGCTGGAGACATGTCCGGGCTAGGAGTCACCACAAGCCCAGCCCAGACCCTCAAACAGCAACTAGAGCAGCCTTATCACTGAGCATTTTCTAGAGAGCAACAACCATAGCTGGAGACACGCGCCGGCTGATGGCTAGGAACACCACAAGCCCGGCACAGACCCTCATTCAGCAACTAGAGAGCATTTTCTAGACAGCAACAACCATGGCTGGCAACATGTCCCCGCTGCTGGCTCGGAGTCACCACAAGCCCAGTCCAGAGCCTCAAACAGCAACTAGAGCAGCCTTATCACTGAGCATTTTCTAGAGAGCAACAATCATTGCTGGAGACATGTGCCGGCTGATGCCTAGGAATCACCACAAGCCCAGTCCGACCCTCAATCAGCAACTAGAGCAACCTTATCACTGAACATTTTCTAGAGAGCAATAACGAGGGCTAGAGACATGCGCCGGCGGATGGACTCATTGCTGGAGACATCAGCCCAGACCCGCAAACAGCAACTAGAGCAGCCTTATCACGGAGCATTTTCTATAGGAGTCACCGCAAGCCCAGTCCAGACCCTCAAACAGCAACTAGAGCAGCCTTATCACTGAGCATTTTCTAGAGAGCAACAATCATTGCTGGAGACATGCGCCTGCCGATGGCTAGGAGTCACCACAAGCCCAGACCAGACCCTCAAACAGCAACTAGAGCAGCCTCATCACTGAGCATGTTTCAAAGCGGAACAACTATGGCTGGAGACATGTCCGGGCTAGGAGTCACCACAAGCCCAGCCCAGACCCTCAAACAGCAACTAGAGCAGCCTTATCACTGAGCATTTTCTAGAGAGCAACAACCATAGCTGGAGACACGCGCCGGCTGATGGCTAGGAACACCACAAGCCCGGCACAGACCCTCATTCAGCAACTAGAGAGCATTTTCTAGACAGCAACAACCATGGCTGGCAACATGTCCCCGCTGCTGGCTCGGAGTCACCACAAGCCCAGTCCAGAGCCTCAAACAGCAACTAGAGCAGCCTTATCACTGAGCATTTTCTAGAGAGCAACAATCATTGCTGGAGACATGTGCCGGCTGATGCCTAGGAATCACCAGGGGAATGCAAGGCTCCTTGGCTGCATTTACACAATGTTGTGTTCACTTTCAGCTGAGGCTCGAGCTGAATTCTCAAATTTCTAATCCCTCCCCCTGGCCATGTGCGACATAGTGGCTCACAGGGTCAGGGGCTCAGGCATTGGGAAAACAATTTAGATCTTTTTTGAGCAATCCCGCCTCCTGTCTCAGGTGCTCAAACACAATCTGAAGCAAGCGGAGCTGGCTTCAAGTATCCTTTCGCCTACAAATTCGAGTCAGGGACCCAGATTTTTTTAACCTTTCTGGAATTCTCGCACCGAAGCACACTGAGGCGAGGTCTGGACCCGACCGTCGAAGCAGCTCTGCGAATCACAGCGGGCTACACTCCGAAGAAGCAGAGCCGGCCACGATTCGTCCTGCGCCCTAAAAAGAACCAGACATCCTCCTTACAGGTCCGGGTCGAGGGCATTAGGCATGGAACGACAACATCTGCCAGAATCCTTGGCCAGACAGTCGCGAGCTCAGCTTTCTCAGGTTCTTCTTTCAAGTGGCAGCTGTGAACAGTTGCAACCCAGAAGATCAGCGTGTGCCGCGAAGACACACGCCTGAGGGGCTGGTTCCGCAGATTGGGTCTTGATCCCGAATGGGAATGCGCATGGCTCCTAGAAGTGAAGGTCTGAACCGCAGCGAGAGCCGAAAAAAAAGCCTGTGAGCTTCTGCAACATGGCAGCTCCGACATGTTCTTGTTCAGTTGAGTGAGCTGCTTTCGTGCACTTGTGGATTCGGCTTGCTCCCGTAGCATTTCATCGGTAAGCGAATTGGGCTGTAGGTTGCCGAGTGTTGCAAATTAGCAGTTGCCATGGGGCCCTGCCAGCGCTGTGGCGTGGGACAAAGGAGCGGCCGCGGTCAGGGCTGGTGCAGTGACCCTCAATGCCGCAAAGCCGAAAAGGAAGAGCGCGCGGCAGAGCAAAGTGCAAAACAGACAGAGCGAAGTGCAAAAGGCGCCGGGAGTAGGGGACCCATTCCTGTATCAAGCAGCTTCCGTGGACAGAGACAGCAGCTCCAAGCCAAAAGGACAGAGGTTGGAGCAGGCTCCCGTGGCCCATTTCCCGAGCAGGACAGTTATCGGGCCCAAAGGCATGAGCTCCAAACAAGAAGAACAGAGGATGGAGCAGGCTCACGTGGCCCAGTTCCCGAAAAGGACAGCTATCGGGCCCAGCGGCGTGAGCTCCAAGCCCAGCGAGAAGAGGATGGAGTTGGAATTCGTGGGCCCAGGCCTGTAGCCACCGAAATCCAAAAGCAAGGCTATCCCTTTCCAGACGAAGACGAACTCACACCGGAACAGGCGCAGGCCGATTACCTAGCCTTCGCCCGCAGCTGGGGCAGATTTGGTTTGTCTAGGGCGTGTGAGATGTGCCGAACCTTCACGACAGCAAAGCACTACAGGCTAGCCAAAGCCACCGGCAAGATGCTGTGCAAAAGCTGCCGCGAGAACAACACCAAGCTGGTCTTGCCAGCCCCGGCGCCCATCCCGGAAGCCCTCCAGGCCCTGCAGCCTCTTGAACAGCATCTGATAGCCATGGGGAGGATCTCCCAAGTGTTGCTCGACAAGCTCCCGGCCGGTGGCCCAAGCGCACAGTGGGGTCGCATGTACGCCGTGCTTATGGAAGACCCCCTCATCTGCGATGTCCTGGAGGGAGCCACGCTTGAAGACGATGGCACAATCTTCGTGGAAGGGGTCCAGGGCATGGCAGCTTCGCCTGCTCGTTTGGATTGCGTCTATGAAGCTTTGCAGGAGCTGAAGCACCAACATCGCCTCTACAAAGCGAACCCGGCGGTGGACAAGGTCCTGCAAGAATGGCAGCCATTCAAGACTCCAAATCCCCTCAAGGGCGCCAAACGGGGGAGTCCGGTGGCTCACACTCCTCGGCCTTGGGGGGGCAGAATCAGCAAGACCAGACGAAGGAAGCAGAGCTGGAGGTGGCGTACCTGATCCCCAAGGAACTGAAAGCCCCCAAACCGGAAGCCCTGGACCTGCGCAAAGCCCGAGGTATTTCGGCGCTCGACGACGACATGGATGTGAAGTTCTTCCCGCACTTGTTCCCCACCGGCACGGGCGGGTGGCAGAACCAGTACGCAAGCTTCTCGCAATATGCCCGCAAGCGTCTGCTAGGCCTGGACATGCGCTTTGAGTCATCGGTGCCGTACATCATGTGGCTATTGGAGATGCACACTAAGAAACGCCTGTCCGGCAACATCAATGTGCGCATCGGCAGCCAAAGGGCCCCATGTGCTAAGACGAAGTACCACGATGGCAAAAACCAGGTTTTCGCGGCCCTCAGGGACATCCCCGGCACGCATCCCTACGTCTTTGCAAAGAAAAACGTTGCCCTCAACATGTACGAGCAGCTCGGCCCGCCGAAGTTCTTCATGACCCTTTCCTGCCATGCCCGGCAACCGGATATCCTCGTCGCAGTCATTTCCGCCCGGCTGCTGCGACTCCGACCGGACAGCCCGCCAGAAGAGATCGAGCGCGAAGCCGCAGAAATCTTGCAGCAATACCAGGCCGACGAGAGTTTCACTTGGGACGGCCTCTCTCCCAACCAGCTCTGCAATCAGCATCCGGCCATTGTGTCAAGACAGTTTATGCATCAGGTGAGCCAGCTCATGTGGTGGTTGGGCGCCAAACGTGATGCACAGACACATCTGGACCGAGATGCGGACGCCCAGGATGAGCCTGGGGACAAAGGCGAAGACTTCCTCCGAGCCCCAGCCACTGATCGGGCGGGCCGACACCGTGGCGTCCGCAAGGAGGATCCACCCTTCAGGGTCCTCGACTACATCATACGCATTGAGTGGCAAAAGAGAGGCTACCCCCACGCTCACATTCTTCTGTGGGTGGAGGAGTGGAAAGAACCAACCTCTCCACAAGACGAGGAGAAGGCCAAGCAGGCGGCAGCAGCAGCGTTCAATGACAAAGATGGCGAAAAAGAAAAGCAAGACAAGACCGCGCCCGATCCCGACTGGTCAGATGAGGAGGCCATGAAGAAGTTCACTCCTAAATCTGCAGAGGACTGGAGCGACAAGTACATTTGCACGAAATCCCCAAACACATGGCGACAGTCCACGAAAGTCAGGCCTCGTGACAGGGAGGTGAACGCACAGCTGGCCAGCCTGGTGGTGCACCACTGCAGTGAGTACTGTGGCATCAAAACGCACGGCTCCTGCCGCTTCGGCTTTCCCCATGGCGAAGAAAAAAGGACGAGGCGCCGCACCTCCCAGGAGAAGTATGCCAACAGCCGCTGGAAAAGTAGCCTGGCCACGAGGCGGAAGAAATCCGATCAAAACGTTGGCCAGTACAACATCAAAATCCTGCGTTGCTGGCGAGCCAGCATGGACCTTCAGGTCATTTGTGAACTGACCAGCGCCAGCCGCTACATCCTCGGCTATGCGTTGAAGTCCGAGCAAGACAGGGAGTGCCAGCGTCGCGTCGAGAGCATCATTGCCAACCTCACTTCTGGTAACAACGACGGTGTCGGGCTAGGCAACCAGCAGGTGTACAAGGCAGCGCACGCAGCGCTGCAGGGCAGGACCACATCAACCTTCGAAGCGTGCCATCTGCTGCTGGGCTTCCCCGTCGTCGAGTTCTCCAGGGACAACGAGTGGATCCAGGTGGGGCCTCCTGAAACGTGGACCTTGTCGGTGCCCAAACATGAGGAAAAAGTGGCCCTGGGACAGCCCGATGCCTACCGCAACAAGAAGCTGAAGCAAGATGGGTACATGCCAGTCGCACAGAAATGGTATCGAGAGATGCAGGTCTCCTTCGGCGACATAGAAGTGGAAGTGCCGGTGGAGGGCAGCCAGCCTGTGACATCTCGGTTCAAGGACCTGATCTTCTTGGATTTCTGCGCGGCCTTCAAGTTCATCGGCGTGGACTTCCCGCAGCCGCGCAAAAGACCAGCTATCGTGGCGTACCGCAACTTCAGCCCCGATCAGGAGCCCGAGGAATTCTACTTTTCGAGGCTGCTGCTAAATTCGGTGTGGAAGGAGCCGGGCGATTGGTTGCAGGAGGAGGATGGCGGTAGTCACGCGGCAGCTTTCAGACGCATCGCCCGTGACAAAGACGGACACCCCGACTTCCTGCAGTCGCGGTGCTTTCCCCGCATGGATGGGACCCTGGAGGCCGCCCGAAAGCTGCAAGCCGTGCAGGCGACCATGTACATGAAGGCCAAGATTCATCCAGCACACTTGCGGGACGGGTGGGCCAATAGCAAGGTGGCACAGGAGAACTATGAAGACTCCATGAAGATTCTCGAAGCATTGAAGGAGCGGTACGGAGACGACATCGACTTCGCGGCACCAGACCATGTGCCGACGGGAGCGGCCGGCGATGCCTTTGCACCAGTGGAAGAGGGGGAGGAAAGCTTCGAGAAGTTGACTGTGGAAAACCCCAGCCCCCAGACAGAGCACCAGCGCCAGGCTATGGAGCACATCATCCAGACTGTCCTGAAGCGTCCCAACACCAAAGATGCCAACAACGCGGAGCGCTTGAACATGCTCCTCCACGGGCCTGGCGGCTGCGGAAAGTCGGTGGTGGTACGCGCCGCCGCGCACATGCTCCGACAGGGTGGCGTCGGGACAATCATAGCAGCTCCAACAGGCGTGGCAGCATGGAACATCAACGGGGTCACCCTCCATTCCTGTTGCCTGCTGCCGGTCGTGAACCAAAGCTATGGCAAGGCCTGCGACGTGCCTCTCCCAAGCGGCCCATTGTTGGCAACCCTGCGCAGCATCTGGAACCTGGTATCTGTGCTGTTTGTGGACGAGGTAAGCTTCATTTCCTCCTTCATGCTGGAGCGCCTCGATCAACACCTCCGTCTGGCCCGGGACATGCCTTATGTACCCTTTGGTGGACTCCACGTCGTCTTTGCAGGGGATCTCTACCAGTTGCCGCCGCCCGGCGGCCTGCCAGCCTTTGCAAGTCAACTGTGGCTTCTTTTCCAACTCTGCGAACTGGAAGGGAACCAGCGCGCAGCAGAGGATCCGAAATGGGCAGCCATTCTCGCACGAATTCGCGTCGGAACTTGGACAGACGAAGACGTCCAGGAACTGCGTGGCATGGTGGTCAAGAAGAACAGCAGCAGGCAGCCCGCCCCTAAAGCAGTGCACCTGTACCCCACTCGCAGGGCTGTGGCAGAAAGCAACAGCACCTACATCGAGGAGCACATCAGCAGGACAGGCGCCCGGCTCTACGAAAGCCCTGCCTTGGATGTCAGCGTCAAGACAGGCGCCCCGCTATCCCCGGAAGTGGTTTGGGCCGACCCCGAGAACACCGGTGGCTTGGAGGCTTTGTTTCGGGTCGCCGTCGGCGTTCGAGTGATGCTCCGGCACAACCTCGACGTCCAGGACGGCCTCGTCAATGGCGCCTGCGGCTTCGTAGAGCACATCGACGCGGACGAGGACACTGGCGAGATCGAGCTGATCTGGGTGGCCTTCGAGAAGAATGCAGGTGCCAAGTGGCGTGCGGAAAACGAGACCAGCTTCGTTGCCGTCGCCCGCAGGTCAGCCACATATCTGGACAAGGAGGGCAGCAAGGCCTCTAGACTGCAATTCCCCATGGTGCTCGCGAAGGCCACCACCATTCACAAATGCCAGGCGGCAACCTTGCATGATGGATCCCACTCCCGCCTTGATGCGACGTGCAAAGAAGAGGGACAAGCCTACGTGGCTCTGAGCCGCTGCCCTTCGCAAGCCTTGTGCACCTTGGAGTTCTTCAACCCGAAGTCGCTGCGATTCAACGCGAACGCAGAATGGGCGCTGACCACGCTGAAGGCCCAGCAGGCCGGGCGAGACGGTTCTCATCTATGGAAACAACTTTTTCGACCCGCCGAGAGCAAGGAGTTCTACGAAGCCCGGCTGGCCGAGATGGGCGCTCCAGATTGGTCGCGGCTGAGAGCAGACAAGGAGAACGCAGAAGAGGGCGAACGGCCCTGGCATTGTCCGCATTGCGGCGAGGAGGTTCCCAATACTCAGCCCGCCATCAAGGCACATGGAAGGAAGTGCCAAGCCAAGCCCAAAGCCAGAGCAAAGGGCAAGAGCAAAGCCAAGGCCAAGGCCAAGGCCAAGGCCAAGGCCAAGCCCAAGGCAGAAACAATCACCAAGAAGCGCCCTGCAGAAACAGCTTCAGACAGCACGCCTCCTCCCAAGCTGGCCAGGACAAACAGCCCGACACACATGCGTGAGGCTGAAGCACCTTACTTCGAAAGGCAAGTAGATCTTCGCTGTGGAATCCACGCGCTGAATCATGTCCTCGGCTTCCACTTGCTCAACCCGGAAGACATGGCTCGAGCGGCTGATGCATTCCTCTTCGAGAACCGCGAGCTGGCTGATAACATTCAGGACCACTTGGCCCCTGCAGGAGACTACTCCATCGAAATCATGGGTATGGCCCTCCGCACCAAGGCCATGGAGGAATTTGGGCAGCTTCGCTGGCAGATGGGGGACCGGCGTGCCATGACAATCAGGGACTTGCATGGCTGCACTGGCGCGGTGGTCAACCTCCATGGTCGGCATTGGGTGGCCGTGAAAGTCCTTGAGGAGGATGTCATCTGGTACCTGGACTCCATGGAGATGCATCCGCGGCGTCTGACGGTCGGCCAGCTGGAAGATCTCTTTTTGTCTCACCCAACCTATGCTGTGAGCCTTATTTGAAGGAGCTCGCCGGTACAGACCGAGCCCTGGACAGCCCAGCTCACAGCACGCAAGTACGTGCAGACTTCTTGGCCATCCATGGAAAAGGAACAGGCGCGCCAGCAGTCACGAATTGAGACAACCACTGCCTGACATGTCGATCTGCAGCAAGCCAAATTTTGCAACCCAAATGGCAAGTGTTTGTCAATTTGAGCCTTCACAAACCTTAAATTAAGGCCAAAGCGTTGGTATTTTCCCAAGTTTGGCGGCCTTGGAAACCCCAAAATGGCCAAACTTAGCGATGTTTGACCATTTTGGGCCTTCAAAAACCCTGAATTCAAGCAAAAAACATAGGGATTTTGCTTAGGTTGGCGATTTTGGAAACCCCCAAAGTTGCAATTGTTTGTGTTTTTTTGTCTTCACAAGGCCTGGATTAAGGCCAACGCGTAAGGATTTACCCTAGTTTGGCGGCCTTGGAAACACACAAAATGTCAATTTTTTGCGATTTTTGACAATTTTGGGGCTTCACAAGCCCTGAATTAAGGGAAAACCATAAAGGTTTTTCCCTAGGTTGGCGGCCTTGGAAATCCCCAGAATGACCGTTTTGGGCCTTCACAAACCCTGAATAGAAATGGCAAATTTTGGTGATTTTTGACCATTTTGCGCCTTCAAAAACCCTGAACCCAGGCAAAAAAAAAACATTAAAATTTTCGCTAGTTTTGCAGCCGTGGAAACACCCAAAACACCCAAAATGACATTTTTTGCGATTTGTGACCGTTTTGGGCACTCTGGGCAAAAAAAACAGCTGAAAAAGCCTGCTTTTCAGACGAAAAAATTACAAAAATGTGCCATCTGAAGAGTCTCCCAAAAGGACCCCAAAAGCCGCTGCCTTTTTTTCGAGGGCTTGAAAAAAGGCTGAAAAAGCCGGCTTTTTCAAGAAAAAGCAAAACGAAAAACTCGCTCAAAACCCGCCCAAAACCCGCACAATACTCGGGACCCAAACCCTATACAATTTCTATAAACCCTAAACCCTAAACCCTAAACCCTAAACCCTAAACCCTAAACCCTAAACCCTAAACCCTAAACCCTAAACCCTAAACCCTAAACCCTAAACCCTAAACCCTAAACCCTAAACCCTAAACCCTAAACCCTAAACCCTAAACCCTAACCCTAACCCTAAAACCCTAAAACCCTAAACCCTAAACCCTAAACCCTAAACCCTAAACCCTAAAAACCCCCCTAAACAAACCCTAAACCCTAAAACCCTAAACCCTAAACCCTAAAACCCTAAACCCTAACCCTAAACCCTAAAAACCCTAAACCCTAAACCTAAACCCTAAACCCTAAACCCTAAAACCCTAAAACCCTAAACCCTAAACCCTAAACCCTAAACCCTAAACCCTAAACCCTAAACCCTAAACCCTAAAGGGTTTAGGGTTTAGGGTTTAGGGTTTAGGGTTTAGGGTTTAGGGTTTAGGGTTTAGGGTTCAAGAGCTCCTGGTCGAGCAGTTTCTCGTTTAGGCTCTGTGTTTAGAACATCGAAAAATACCCACCCACCCGAAGTTCCCATAACATTAAGAAATAAAAGTTTCTTCTTTTTATTAGGATGGTTCAATAACAAAATGAATGACTTCCACTTAACAAACGAGGAGGTGGAGATACTAAACCACGCGAGGCTTTGAGGTCTTGAAATCCTAAACTGAGGCTCAAACCTTGAAAAAATGTTAAAAAATGAAAAAACGAAGAAAAAATGGAGGAGAAAAAAAAAACCTGGGGTCCCCCCCATTTGGGGTGTTTTTGGAAGCAAATTTTCCCTCATGGGGGGGTCGGAGTTCGAGGCAACGGCGGCGTCTCCGAAGATTATTTTGCCTTTAAAATCGAAAAATGACCCCCCCCCCCCCTGACCAAAATCATTATGAAAAAGGTCGCGGAAAAGTCTTGAAAAACTTGAAAAACACAAAAACCCAGAAAACGAGAGGCCACCCAGAACCCTCGATTTCAGTACTAAAAATTCGCATTTTCATTGCGGGTCTAGGCCAAGCCTGAGGTCCCTTTTGGGGTGTTTTTTGAGGCAAACTTTCCCTCTCAAGGGGGGGAGTCGGAGTTTGAGGCAAGGAGGGTCTCCAAAGACTATTTTGCCTTTAAAATTCCAAAATACGACCCCCCCTTGACCGAAATTAGGCTGTGAAAAGGTCGCAGGAGCAGCCCTTCCTCAGAAAAACCCTGAAAAAACCCGAAGAAACATGGAAAAACCTTAAAAAAACATTGAAAAACCTTGAAAAACCCTGAAACTTGAAAAAACACGGCGTTGAGGCCTTGAAACCCTAAACACAGGCCTTGAGGCCTTGAAACCCTAAACGCTGGGCCCTGAAACCCTAAACACAAGCCCTAAGGCCTTGAAACCCTAAACGCTGGGCCCTGAAACCCTAAACACAGGCCCTGAGGCCCTGAAACCCTAAACACAGGCTTTGAGGCCTTGAAACCCTAAACGCTGGGCCCTGAAACCCTAAACACAGGCCCTGAGGCCCTGAAACCCTAAACACGGGCTTTGAGGCCTTGAAACCCTAAACGCTGGGCCCTGAAACCCTAAACACAGGCCCTGAAGCCTGCCTGAAACCCTGGGCCTGAAACCCTAAACACAGGCCCTGAAGGCCCTGAAACCCTTGAAACCCTAAAGGCCTGCCCTGAAACCCTAACGCTGGGCCGAAACCCTAAAAACAGGCCCTGAGGCCCTGAAACCCTAAACACAGGCCCTGAGGCCTTGAAACCCTAACGCTGGGCCCTGAAACCCTAAACACAGGCCCTGAGGCCCTGAAACCCTAAACACAGGCCCTGAGGCCTTGAAACCCTAAACGCTGGGCCTTGAAACCCTAAACACAGGCCCTGAGGCCCTGAAACCCTAAACACAGGCCCTGAAGCCTTGAAACCCTAAACGCTGGGCCCTGAACCCTAAACACAGGCCCTGAGACCCTGAAACCCTAAACACAGGCCCTGAGGCCTTGAAACCCTAAACGCTGGGCCCCTGAAACCCTAAACACAGGCCCTGAGGCCCTGAAACCCTAAACACAGGCCCTGAAGCCTTGAAACCCTAAACGCTGGGCCCTGAAACCCTAAACACATGCCCTGAGGCCCTGAAACCCTAAACACAGGCTTTAAGGCCTTGAAACCCTAAACGCTGGGCCCTGAAACCCTAAACACAGGCCCTGAGGCCTTGAAACCCTAAATGCTGGGCTCTGAAACCCTAAACACAGGCTGAGGCCCTGAAACCCTAAACACAGGCCCTGAGGCCTTGAAACCCTAAACGCTGGGCCCTGAAACCCTAAACACAGGCCCTGAGGCCCTGAAACCCTAAACACAGGCTTTGAGGCCTTGAAACCCTAAACGCTGGGCCCTGACGGGGTGAGGATAGGGGGGGGGACCAGTGTTCGTGGCTTTTCGGCCGTGGCCGAAATCGGCCGAACACTGGAGGGACCAGTGTTCGTGGCTTTTCGGCCGGGGCCGAAATCGGCCGAACACTGGGGGACCAGTGTTCGTGGCTTCCAGGCCGAAATCGGCCGAACACTGGGGGGACCAGTGTTCGTGGCTTTTCGGCCGTGGCCGAAATCGGCCGAACACTGGGGGGACCAGTGTTCGTGGCTTTTCGGCCAGGCCGAAATCGCCCCAACACTGGTAAAACCAGTGTTCGTGGCTTTTCGGCCAGGCCGAAATCGGCCGAACACTGGGGGGACCAGTGTTCGTGGCTTTTCGGCCGTGGCCGAAATTGGCCGAACACTGGGGGGACCAGTGTTCGTGGCTTTTCGGCCAGGCCGAAATCGGCCGAACACTGGGGGGACCAGTGTTCGTGGCTTTTCGGCCAGGCCGAAATCGGCCGAACACTGGGGGGACCAGTGTTCGTGGCTTTTCGGCCGTGGCCGAAATCGGCCGA
>CAJNDS010000156.1:0-5000 GCA_905221605.1 Symbiodinium natans
AAGGAACTTGTATGATAAAGGCAGTGGAAGGGTAAGCAGAGGGTGACTCCTTGCGCGTGGACCTTGCCCATACTTCATCATATCCCTCTTTTCGGCCTATCTCTTCTGCTCTTTTCCTTACCCTTCTCCTTTTCATAGTTCTTCCTTTTTAGTTTTTCTTATTTCGAAAAGAAAGAGGGAAGGGAGAGGGAAGGGAGAGAGGATAGATAAAGAAGAGTGCCATCTTCTTTGCGCCTTGTTTTGTCTCTCCCTCTCCTTTATTCATCTCTCTTCTATTCTTTTCTTGGCTCTTCCCATTAAAATTGTGTTCCTTTTATCGCTCTCTCTCCTTCTCTTTCCCTTCTCTTCTCCTGTTCCCCTTTATATGACAAAAAACACAAGAAAGGAAGAACAAGAGGGGAATGGAGGCCCTTTTCCTGTCTTCTCCTGTTGCAATGAATAAGGAAAAGAGCATAGGAGATAAGGAAGGGAATTGAAGAGTAAATGGGCGATGGAACGGGTGTTCTTTTTGATAGTTTTCTGCATCTTCAAGGGAGAAAAAAGGACATCCCCCAAGGAGGAAAAGTAACATAAGAGATAGGGAGGAAAATTGAAGAGCTCCTCTCTTTACCTAGTCATTCCCTGTCCTCTCTTCTTATCTGTTGTTTTTCTTATTCGCTTCAAAAAGCAAAATTAGGGAAAGGCGATTTGCTGAAGAGGAAGAAGGGCGCCTACCTGTGAATAGCAAGATTGGTTTTTTTCAAATTAGGGAGAGACTTGCCCCGCCTGCCCAATACTAAATCACGAGCCCGGGCCTCCCCCCAATACTAAATCACGACCCCGGGCCTCCCCCCAATACTAGGGCACAGTTTTTGCTCCAAAGGGTCAAATCGCAAGCCCTGGTCCCTAAGACTTTGGGCTCATTTCTTGCTCCGAAGAGTCAAATCGCAAGCCCTGGTCCCTAAGATGTTGGTTTGCTCCACAGAGTCAAATCGCAAGCCCTGGTCCCTAGGATTTTGGGCACAGTTTTTGCTCCAAAGGGTCAAATCGCAAGCCCTGGTCCCTAAGATTTTGGGCTCATTTCTTGCCCAAAGGGTGACATCGCAAGCCCTGGTCCCTAAGATCTTGGGCCCAGTTTTTGCTCCAAAGAGTCAAATCGCAAGTCCTGGTCCCTAAGATTTTGTGTGTATTTTTTGCTCCAAAGAGTCAAATCGCAGGCCCTGGTCCCTAAGATTTGGGGCTCAGTTTTTGCTCCAAAGAGTCAAATCACAAGCCCTGGTCCCTAAGATTTTGGGCACAGTTTTGCTCCAAAGAGTCACATCGCAAGCCCTGGTTCCTAAGTTTTTGGCTCACTTTTTGCTCCACAGAATCAAATCGCAAGCCATGGCCCCTAAGATTTTGGGCCCAGTTTTTGCCTCAAAAGGTGAAATCGCAAGCCCTGGTCCCTAAGATTTTGGGCCCAGTTTTTGCTCCAATTTTTGCTCTAAAGAGTAGCATCTCAAGCCCTGGTCCCTAAGATTCTGGGCTCATTTTTTGCGCCAAAGAGTAAAATCCCTAAGATTTTGGGGTCAATTTTTGCTCCAAAGAGGCCAATGGCAAGCCCTGGTCCCTAAGATTTCGTCTGTGCTCCACAGAGTCAAAGCGCAAGCCCTGGTCCCTAAGATTTGGGGTTCAATTTCTGCTCCAAAGAGTAACATCGCAAGCCCTGGTCCCTAAGATTCTGGGCTCATTTTTTGCGCCAAAGAGTAAAATCCCTAAGATTTTGGGGTCAATTTTTGCTCCAAAGAAGCCAATGGCAAGCCCTGGTCCCTAAGATTTCGGGGTCGATCTGTGCTCCACAGAGTCAAAGCGCAAGCCCTGGTCCCTAAGATTTTGGAGTCGATTTGTGCTCCACGGAGCCAAATCGCAAGCCATGGCCCCTAAGATTTTGGGCCCAGTTTTTGCCTCAAAAGGTGAAATCGCAACCCTGGTCATTAAGATTTTGGGCTCATTTCTTGCTCCAAAGAGTAACATCGCAAGCCCTGGTCCCCAAGATTTTGGAATCGATTTGTGCTCCAAAAAGTCAGATCGCAAGCCCTGGTCCCTAAAATGTTGGGCTCAATTTTTGCCTTTCCCTTCTCTTCTTCTGCTTCCTTTGAACTGATAAAACACAAGAAAGGAACTCATATGAGAAAGCAGTGGAAGGGAAAGGGGGGTGACTCCCTGCGCGTGGACCTTTCCATAATACTCCATCATATTCCTCCTCTCGGCCTATCTCTTCTGTTCCTTTCCTTACCCTTCTCCTTCTCATAGTTCTTCCTTTTTGTTTTTCTCATTTCGAAAAGAAAGAGGGAAGGGAGAAACAAGGGAGAGAGAATAGATAAGTGCCATCTTCTCTGCGCCTTGTTTTGTCTCTCCCTCTTCTCTATTCATCTGTCTTCTATTCTGTTTTTGCTCTTCCCATTAAATATGCAATCCTTGGTATCTCTCCTCTCTCCTTCTCTCTTCCTGCAACAGATGTCCTTTTGGATCGTTTTCTGCATCTTCAAGCGAGAAAAAAGGACACCCAAAGGAAAACACTGAGGGTGCCCCCTTTGCGCGTTGGAAGACACAAAGGGGATTAAAAGGGACACCCATGTTGGATTGGCAGCAAACCCAGCTGATGCTCATGATTCTCTCTCTCTCTCTCTCTCTCTCGCTCTCTCTCTCTCTCTCTCTCTCTCTCTCTCTCTCTCTCTCTCTCTCTCTCTCTCGATCCCTACATATGGGCGATGGAACGGGTGTCCTTTTCAATCGTTTTCCATCTTCAAGAGAAAAACGGACACCCCACAAGAAGGAAAAGTAACATAAGAGATAGGGAGGGAAATTGACCCTTTCCTCTCTTCTTATCTGCTATTTTTCTTATTCGCTTCAAAAAAGCAACATAAGGGAAAGGGGATTTCCTGAAGAGGAGAGAGGGAACCTATCTGTGAAAAGCAAGAATGGTTTCGAAAGGGAATAAGGAGAGACAAAGGAGAGATGATATGTACAGCTTTGCGCCTTATTTTGTGATTCCGTCTCCTTGCTTCCTGTCTCGTCTATTCCTTGCAGCACGCTTCGAGAAACATAGCATCCTTGTTATCTTTCCTCTCTCACTTCCCTTTCCCTTCTCTTTTTCTGCTTCCTTTGAACTGATAAAACACAAGAAAGGAACTCATATGATAAAGCAGTGGAAGGGTAAGCAGAGGGTGACTCCTTGCGCGTGGACCTTTCCATAATGCTCCATCATATTTATCTCTTCTGTTCCTTTCCTTACTCTTCTCCTTCTCATAGTTCTTCCTTTTTGTTTTTCTCATTTCGAAAAGAAAGAGGGAAGGGAGAAACAAGGGAGAGAGAATAGATAACGAAGAGTGCCATCTTCTCTGCGCCTTGTTTTGTCTCTCCCTCTTCTCTATTCATCTGTCTTCTATTCTTTTCTTTGCTCTTCCCATTAAATATGCAATCCTTGGTATCTCTCCTCTCTCCTTCTCTCTTCCTGCAACAGATGTGCTTTGGGGTCGTTTTCTGCATCTTCAAGCGAGAAAAAGGACACAGAATGCGATTAAAAGGGACGCCCATGTTGGATTGGCAGCAAACCCACCTGATGCTCATGATTCTCTTTCTTTCCCTACATAAGGGCGATGGAACGGGTGTCCTTTTCAATCGTTTTCTGCATCTTCAAGAGAAGAAGGGACACCCCAAAAGAAGGAAAAGTAACATAAGAGATAGGGAGGGAAATTGAAGAACTCCTCATTGTACTTAGTCATTCCCTTTCCTCTCTTATTATCTGCCCATTTTCTGTGCGCCTTGTTTTGTCTCTCCCTCTTCTCCCTTCATCTCTCTTCTAGTCTTTTCTTTGCTCTTCCCATTGAAATGCAACCCTTTTTATCTCTCCTCTCTCCTTCTCTCTCCCTCCTCTTCTCCTGTTCCCCTCTAAACGACAAACACGCAAGAAAGGAAGAATAAGAGGGGAATGGAGGCCCTGTTCCTTTCTTCTCCTCTTTCAATGGATGGGGGAAGTGGGCGGAGTTGGCTCCTTGCCTGTACACCCTCCCCATGCTTCAGCAAACCCCTCCTCTCGCCCTATCGCCTCTGTTCTTTTCCTTGTGCCCAAACGGAAAACGAGAACGGGTTCCTTCATATGTTCATTGTCCTTCCTTTGGTTTTTTTTATTTCGCAGGGAAAAGAACCAAAGAAGAGACAGATAAGAACGAGAGGTGAGATGAAAACGGCACCATCTTCTCGTTGCCTTATTTTTGCACCTCCCTCCCCTGTCTTAATTGCTCTTCCACTCTTTTTACCATTGCTCTTCCCATAATATTGCATTCCTTTTGATAACTCACAGGAAATTAAAATGGCCTCCTTGTTGTCTCTCCTCTCTCACTTCCCTTTCCCTTCTCTCCTTCTGTTTCCTTTTAACTTTAACTTTGGGTTCGGCCGGTCCACACTAACAGTCCAATAATGCCCTGGCCTTATAACACACAGGCCAAAAATAGCACCAGGAAACCCAGTCAATTTTAGCATTTACCGGGTGCTGCTTTTTGTGGGTCTGCTGGTGGTGACTGCTAGTCACATAGCACCAGAAATAGCACCAGAAATAGCACCAGAAAAAGCACAAACAATAGCACAAAAAATAGCACCAGTCAATTTTAGCAGCTTAGCATTTACCGGGTGCTGTTTTTTGACAGCAGCGTACCCTCGTGGAACGTGTATGGCTATAAGAAAACCTGAGTCCCAGCTTCCAAATAGACCCTATTTAAGCCACCCACGGGGGGGGGGTACTATCCTCCCTATTCAAGGACTGTTAGCATACAGAGGGAACATCCCAAGCCCTACTCTGGGCCCTTGTGTTTCTGAAGGCCATGCGAGGCTCATGTCCGTGATCATGGTCTTAATCTTGGCGAAGACGTCTGCGCCGGACTCCGTGCGCAGCATCCTTCGGAATGGGAAAGAGATCTTGCGCCGCTCCCTAGATTGTAAGGGGACTAAAGAAGGGACCCTGATAAGGGACTTTAGGGATTACT
>CAJNDS010000156.1:7500-15000 GCA_905221605.1 Symbiodinium natans
TTAGGGTTTAGGGTTTAGGGTTTCTTGGACTTTTGGGAGCTTTGGCTTTAGGGGGGGTCACTGCTCCTGCTCGGGCTGTTTCGGCCATGGCAAAGGCTTTCGGGTTGAGGGTCACCGCCTGAGGCGGATCTTAAAAAGGGCCCATGAATATTTACATACATATATACACACATGCACACAGGCAGCCTATTATAGAAGCAGACAGCCCACACAGGACTTAGGGTTCTGACTGCTGGGCTCAGGCAACCCTAAACAATTACAGCCCTTAGGTTCAGAGGCTGTTCAGTCAGCCCTAAACCCTAAACCCTAAACCCTAAACCCTAAGCAATTAAATAGGATGTTCAGTCAGCCTCCTGCTTGCAGTCCATGGTCACGTCGCTGAGGGACTTCTGATCTTGGACCAGGGAGGCCTTCCTTAGATGAACGGGAGGGGAGGGCAGTGGATCTACATGTCAGGGCAGGAACCCTAAACCCTAAACCCTAAACCCTAAACCCTAAACCCTAAACCCTAAACCCTAACCCTAAGCCCTTAACCCCATGGAACCTTGAACCCACACAAGTGCCTCTACGGGCTTGGTGGTGGTGCTGCTGCTGCTGCTGCTTGACTGACCCAAGCGGAGGCCGAGTGCTTGACTGACCAAGCGTGAGCCCTAAACCCTAAACCTTAAACCCAGCATTCAGGGTTGCGGAATGGTGTCGATCTGGACACCCTAAGTACAGTCGAACTCCTCGTCCCCCAAATAAAGTGTTTTTGCCTAGGGTTAGAGTTTAGGGTGATTTTCGGAAACCGCCATTTGGCCGTTTAGGGGCTTCGTGGGTGTGCGCTCTGTTTTTTTTTTGGGGGGGAGAGGTCGGTTGCTCTGGATGACGGCTCTCCATTCTGATATGGTAAGGAACAAGGTTATATTCCTGTTGTTGGTGAGTATATATGTGTGCATTTTCATCTATCTATATATATATATATATATATATATATATATATATGCTGGCTCCTTCTGGTGCTTTTTTTCATTGGGTGTCCTGTTGGAAATAGCAGACAAAGCCGTCTACTACACATATTTCCCTAAACTCTAAACCCTAAACCCACATCTCTCCCGGGGAGCCTCTGTAGCTTTCTGTGAACAAGGGCAGCACTTTTGGCTTTAGGGGCGCTGCGTCTGCTTCCCTCCCCCATTTCCAAGGCCAAAAGAACCAACCGCCTGCGTCCTCTTCAAAGCGTAGGGTTTTTTGTGCTCAGGGGTTTAGGGGTTCGAGTTCAGGGTTTAGGGTTCAGGGGTTTACGGGTTAGAGTGCAGGATTTAGGGTGTAGGATGTGGCCCTTCACGCGGGCTTCTTGTTTGGGAGGGCTGCCACGCTCATCGCCGATGCAATGGCCGATCTTCTTACGCGTCGAAGCGTCGTCTGCTTAAGGTCCTCAACCTTTTTACATCCAGGCCTCTGATCCGCCAGCCGGGCAAGCACCACAAAACCCCAAAACCCCAAACCCCAAACCCAAAACCCAAACCCCTAAACCCTAAACCCCCAACCCTAAACCCCAAACCCCAAACCCTAAACCCTCATGCTTCCAAGCGTCGTCTGCTGAAGGTCCTTCTCCGACTCGGCCTTCATGCGAATCTGCTCGGCCTGGTTCTTTTTGGCCTGGCGAGGATGGCCCTGAAAAGAGTTTAAGGGTTTATAGGGTGTAGGGTTCTTAGGGTTAGGGTTTAGGGCTTAGGGTTCTTAGGGTTTAGGGTTAGGGATAAGGGTTTAGAGGGTGTTTAGGGTTTAGGGTTAGGGTTTAGAGGGTTTAGAGGGTTTTTAGGGTTCGGGTTTAGAGGGTCTAGAGGGTTTAGAGTGTTTATAGGATTTATGGGGTTTATGGGGTTTATGGGGTTTATGGGGTTTGTAGGGTTTATGGGGTTTATAGGCCTTATAGGGTTTGTAGGGTTTGTAGGGCTTAGATGGCCCGCCACAATGGGGCCATGGCTGCTCTTCGCACGTCACGAAGCTTTCGAAGCCAGTCTGCATCCTAACCTTCACAGCTTCTGCCCCATTTTACGGCAAAAGCCTGTTTCCAAAACCCCAAACCCTAAACCCTAATTATTAAACCCTGAACACTGAACCCTGAACCCTAAGCCCTAAACCCTAAACCCTACACCCCAAACCCTAAGCCCTAAGCCCTAAACCCTAAACCCTAAATGGGAGCCTTCTCCAAGGCCGACTTGGCAAACTGGATCTCGTCGGCCAAAGACTGGGAGACCATCTCAAAGCTGTGCTTGGCCTCCGTCTCCTTCCTTTTGTGAAGTTTAGGGTTTAGGGTTTAGGGTTTAGGGTTTAGGGTTTAGGGTTTAGAGTTTAGGGTTTGGCGTTTAGGGCCCCTGGCTTAGGATTTTCAGGGCTGTGGGAGCTGTGGGAGGGGAGCACTTAGCGGCGGTTTTTGGTCTTGCACGAAACAAATGAGAAAAAGAATATAACCTTGATGAACATCTAGAACAAGCGTTTCAGGTAGTTTCACTATATCTAATTAAGGATGATGGTTGTAAGGGTGATTCCATACAAGTATTTTGCTCCTGTGTTCAACCTTACACTTATAAACTCTACCCCTTCAGCCCAAAGCAGTAATGCTCCAAACCCGAAACCCTCAACCCATGTAAACCCCAAACCCTACAAGCATCCTTTAATTGAGCCATGCGCCCTGTACCCTTTTAATCCCTAAGCCCTACAACAAAACCTGGCTTATTAGGGCACCTAAACCAAAAAAACAAAGTTAATAAGGGCCTGCTCGGGTCCAAGACTAGCCTAAACCCTAAAGCCAATACCCACCCTAAACCCCTTCAAACCCGACACCCTAAACCCCACACCCCTTCAAACCCTAAACTGGGGATGTTCCTCTTCATACTAGCAGTCCTGAATGAGATTTTGTAGGGGGTACTCTAATCCCGATTGAGGACTGTTAGGATAAGGGGGAACATCCCAACCCTAAACCCTAAACCCTGAACCCTAAACCCTACATATTATATAAACCCCAAACCCTAAACCCTGAACCCTCAACCCTAAACCCTAAACCCTCAACCCTAAACCCTAAACCCTAAACCGAAACCTGTGCAGAGTCAGCTTCTTGCGCAGCTCGGTGAGCTGATCCTTGGACTTGTCGAGCATGTCCTCTTTAGGGTTTAGGTTTTGGGGTTTTGGGGTTTAGGGTTTAGGGTTTAGGGTTTGGGGTTTAGGGTTTAGGGTTTAGGGTTTAGGGTACAGGCCTAAAGTCCTTTGATAGGGTCCTGAAGGGGGGTTCAAGGGGGGTACCTAACACTGCCCACTACTCCCTCAGGCTGTTCAAGCGTCCCTAAGGTTCCCTAGATACCTACCCCCCCATGAACCCCCCTCCCTTGAGGACCCTAAACCCTTTTCTTGACTCCGGGGAACGAAGGCGGGAATGATTGCCAAAATTCAGGTGCAATCAGGAAACCCTGCTGCAGTGAAGCATATGACGAAGCACTCGTGGCATCAGCTATGCCATTAAACCTAAACCCTAAACCAAGGAGCTCAGCTGGAAACCACTGGTGCCCAGCAACAGGGTTGGCGTTACCCTAGACCCTAGACCCTAAACCCTAAACCCCACACCGCAGTGCGGGCATTGAGGTGATGGCCTCAACCACATGCAAGGTACAGGTCGTAGGACAGCTCTGACGGAGTATGTTGAAGTAGCCTCGTTCTTGCGAGACGGCCGCCTCCGCCGCTTTATTTCGACTGGCTCAGCACAGCAGGATGTCCGTAGACCCAGGTGCCGGGGGCCCATAACCCAAAAACCCTAAACCCTAAACCCATGGCAAATGCACATCTCAACATGTCCAGGGCATCGGCGTTCCAACGCAAGCGGGCGCAGGCGCCTGCGTAAACGGCAGTTCCAACACACTTGAGACCAGGGACGCGAAAGTTAGAAGGCCCAGGGTCCATATCCCGCGCCACCTGGCTTTAGGGGTTGTTTCGGGTTTAGGGTCTATAGGATTTAGGGTTCAGGGTTCCGGGTTCTTCAGGCGTGCTGTTTAGGGTTTAGGGTTTGGGGTTTAGGGTTTAGGGGTTTAGGTTTTAGGGGTGCGTTCGGGCCCTATAGCCACCCTCAGCAGTGCGTCCTCCAACATCTCGGTCACGCCGCCCGTCTTGGACTCGTAGGTTGCCGGCTCAGGAGCCTGCGCATCCTGGAGGAACGCCGTCAGGGTTTTGCCGTCCTTTCAAGGGGATAAGGCTCGGTACCCCTAGGTTGGAGCCCTATACGAGCCTCTTAAGCCCCCATGGGAATCTGTAAGATGTACCCAAGGGCCACGGAATCAAACTTGGGCCCCTAACGATGTACCCCTAAGGCTTCCTTAAGAGGTCCCCTTAGTGAGATGCTCCTAATTGTGGCCCTTATCTCCATTGGAGGATCGCTAAAAAGGGTCCCCTAAACCCAAGGGCACAGCCTTTAGGGGTCCAAGTTAGAGTCCCATGAAAGGGCCTACCTTGATAAGCGGTATGGGTTGTGTCCCATCTGCTGAAGACTTAAGAACCCCCAAGAAATCCAGATATTCTTCGTTCTAAGGGCAATATAGGGATTAACATTTTTGGGATGTTCCCCTTATAGTCCTTAATAGGGATTATAGTGCCCCCATATTAAGATCCTTGTTAAGTGCTGCTAGTATAAGGGGGAACATCCCAAAATATAGGGGCTAGTATTCCGTATTGGTTGGGTGGTTCTTAAGCAAAAGATACTTGGAGGTTTATCGGTACTTAAAGTAAGAAGGGTTATGAGTAGGGTACTGGGTAACTGTGGTGACAACCTTACTTCACCCATGACCCTCCAAGTAAACCCAATGACCTTAAAAACCCTAGAACCCTAGAACCATAGAACCATAGAACCCCAGAACCCTGGAACCCTAGACCCTGAACCCTATAAGCCCTTGGTGTCCTGGTGGCCGATCACAGACGCGTCCATCATCGCCTGCACGGCCTGGAGGAGGCTGCCGGCGCCCTTCACCTGGACGAGGGCCTCACCCTTGGCCTCCTTCTTCTCCTTGTAGGGTTTAGGTTTAGGGTTTAGGGTTTTTAGGGTTCAGGGTTTAGGGTTTAGGGTTTAGGGCTTAGGGCTCAGGGCTTGGGGTTTAGGAAGTTTAGGAAGTTTAGGAAGTTTAGGGTTTGCTCTTGGCCTCCTTCTTCTCCTGTGCGGAGGGCTTACTATAGGGTTCTTAAGGGAGGGGAGGGCTCCCTAAGCTTCCCTAAAATTCCCTAGGTACCTACCCCCCTTAAATCCCACTCCCTGAAGAACCTTATAGCTTAGGGTCTAGGGAGTTTAGGGTTCTAGGCTTTAGGGTTGACAAGGATCTCAGGGTTGAAGTTGTTGGCTCAGGGTTAAGCTGCGCATTCCAGAATGACAACCGCAGCGTGGCGCTTAGCCCTCATGAGCACCCGGTGCTCCCACACCTCTAAACCCCATAACCTCTAAACCCTAAAACCCTAAACCCATCCCAACCCCACCCCTCCCCCGCCCCCCCCCGGCAAAATGAAAAAAAAAAACAACTTAAGCACGCAAACCTTAAAACGTACTACCCCAAACCCCGGACCTTGTTGAACCGAAAAGCCAGTGGTTGCAGCCCCTGTTGTTAGGATGCAGCGTTTAGGATTTAGCCCCTGCTGGTTCCCAGCCCACTGGAAATCGGGAAGCAGGTCCTCCGTATGATCCTTAATCCCTAGCAGCCCCCATACTCTGGGAATACGTCTAGTTCAGAGCTTCCCTAAACCCTAAACCCGCGGGCTCCAGCATGGACATCGCACGCTCCACTGTGGCCGATGTCTCCAGGAGGTCCTTCTCAGCCGCCTTGGACTTCATCTAAGGGTCGTTACATAGGTTTACGGTTTAGGGTTTAGGGCTTAGGGTTTAGGGTTTAGGGGGTAGGGTTTAGGGTTTAGGGTTTAGGGTTTAGGGCTTAGGGTTTAGGGTTTAGGGTTAGGGCTTAGGGCTTCGGGTGGTCCCTTTGTATGGGCTCTTAACAGGGGTTCTACACCCCTTATATACCCTCAACCCAAGGGGCCCCCTTATATACCCTCAACCTAAGGGGCCCATACATCAGAACCCTCTAAAGAAGATGTAATTCACTACCCTTAGAATCTAGACCAGATTAACCTCAAAGCCCGGTTTAGGGTGTGATTTTGACCTTTGGCCGCAGGAACATGTAATGCTTGACATTCGTGTATATGCGGATACCTAGTTTCGAACGGTAAGCTTTGACATTGATATGCTTGGTCTCTGAGATCTACTTGGTACTGAAACATATTATTTCGCGAATGCTTGATAGCCAATGGTTGATGTCGCAGCAGGCTTTTCTGAAGTCCCATGGGTGAGCGTCAGGAAGACCTAAACCCAAAACCCTAAACCCTAAACCCTAAACCCTAAACCCTAAAGAGCGAAGCCCGCGCCTTGAAATCCGCGGCCTCCTTGCCGCGGACCTCCGTGGCCGCTGCCAGGTCGGCCTCGTTGGAGGCGATGCTCTCGGAGGTCTCCTGAAAGGCTTTGTCAGGTGGTTTAGGGTTTAGGGTTCAGGGTTCAGGGTTCAGGGTTCGGGGTTTAGGGGATTTAGGGTGTAGGGTTTCGGGTTTAGGGGATTTAGGGTTTAGGGTTTTGGAGAAGGGGATGTAGGGGATTTAGGGTTTAGAGGATTTAGGGTTTCGGGGACTTCGGGTTTTAGGGTTTAGGGGATTTAGGTTGCGGGTTTAGGGGTATTCGGGTTGAGGGTCGTCTGGCTTCGGATTTTAGGTTTAGGGCTATTTGGTGGAGGTTTTGGGGTTATGTGGTTGAGGGCTTAGGGTTATTCGGGTTGAGGGTTGTCTGGCTTCGGGAGTTTAGTTTAGGGTTTAGGGGTATTTGGCTTTGGGTTTGGTTTAGGGTTTAGGGTTATTCGGTTTAGGGTTTAGGTTTATTTGGTTTAGGGATCTTTGGCTTAGGGGTCGTTGGGGGAATAAAACTACGCCCGCTTTTCGGTGCAGTAGGGTTTGCAAGGGCGACGAGAGTTTCGAAGAGCGTCTTGCAGGGCAAGGTCTGCCGCTTAAGCTTGGAAAGGTGGTTCTGGGACTTCGGGCTAAGGGCTGTTTAGGGTTTAGGGCTTAGGGGGTTTCACCCTAACCCCTAGACTTACAAACCCTAAAACCCTAAACCCTAAACCAATACATTTATGCTTCAAGAGGCTTAGGGTCTGTGGTCTAGGGTATGGGGTTTAAGGTTTAGGGTTAGGGTTTAGGGTTTAAGGTTTGGGGTTTGGGGATGCTTGGGGTTTGGGGCTTGGGGGTTGCGGCTTTGACTCCTCCAGCGTCGTGGCAATGGCCTCGGCCTTGCCTGTCGCCTTGCTGATGCGCGCGCCCATCTCCTCTTGGCTGCACTTAGGAGGGTAGCTATAAATTAAATTTTTAGCTGCCTCATTAAGAAACCCAATAAGCCCAAAAAAGGCTAAAGCTGTAAAGTTACAGTAAAGCACCACAAAGTCCTCCATGTTCTCG
>CAJNDS010000156.1:20000-80000 GCA_905221605.1 Symbiodinium natans
CAAGAAATAACCAAAAGATGCAAGGATCTCTCTAGAGTGTGTTCAGTCGAGTTTAGGGTTTAGGGTTTAGGGTTTAGGGTTTAGGGTTTAGGGGAGTTGGGGGGAGGTTCCTCGCACAAGAAAAAAAGGCAAGAGCCCACAATGAACCCCGCACGCCAGGAAAAAACCTTCTTGTCTGAGGTTTCGGGTTTTCCGCTCGGGGCTGAGGTTTTCTCTCTCTCTCTCTCTCTCTCTCTCTCTCTCTCTCTCTCTCTCTCTCTCTCTCTCTCTCTTCGCAAGGGCACGAAAAGTAGGCTAGGATCTCAGGAGGCGGGCTGAGGTTTAGGTTCCAGGATTTTGAAATGGAAATTCGCGCCCGTGCACCTCAAGGCCCAGCGGGCTGGGGTTTCGGGCTTAGGGTTCAGGGTTTAGGGTGAAGGGTTTGGGGATTAGGCGGTTTAGGGGTTTAGGGGTTTAGGGTTTAGGGTTTAGGGTTTAGGGTTTAGGGTTTAGCCCGGACGTGATTCCCGGCACCCCTCCCCCCTTGTGCACCTCAAACCCTTCTGCCCGTTTCCGGTGTCGGGCTCCCTAAACCTAAACCCTAAACTCTAAACCCTAAACCCTAAATCTAAACCCTAAACCGCACCCCAGGTTTCAAGCGCGTCTGTTATCCTCAAGTTTTCCCCTTGGGTTTAGGGGTCAGGGTTCGGGTTTTTGGCTGGTAAAAGCGGCCCCGCCCCATGGTTTGGGTTTAGGGTTTAGAGTTGTTTAGGGTTTAGGGTTTAGGGTTTAGGGTTTAGGGTTTAGGGTTAGAGTTTTCAAGTTTTTGGCTGGTAAAAGAGGGTGGCAGACCCCGCCCCCCCTCCTCCCCGCCGGTTTATGGTTTGGGTTTAGGGTTTAGGGTTTAGGGTTTAGGGTTTGGGGTTTGGGGTTCAGGGTTCAGGGTTCAGGGTTTAGGGCTTAGGGCTTAGGGCTTAGGGCTTAGGGCTTAGGGTTTAGGGTTTTTGGCACGTGCTCTCTGTTGGCAGGGCTTAGGGTTTAGGTTTTGGGGGGAGATGGGGAAGGGAACAGGGAGGGAGAGGGTCAGGGTGTGCTCCGCTCTCCAGCGTTGCGGCCAGGCTGCGCCCTGCAACGGCATGAAGCGCAAGAAGAACGCGTAGGGCACGTGGCGGACCCTCCTTCGCCGGGCTCAGGGCGCAGGACTTGGAGACCGTTTTTGCAACTGGGTTTAGGCCTTAGGGTTTAGGGTCTAGGGTCTAGGGTTTAGGGGTTTAGAGGGTACCCTAAACCACCAAAACACAAAGGAGGCCGACGCCCAGACCCCAAACCCACTTTGATGAAAAGCCCTCTGTAAATCCCTATCTTAATAGGGTTTAGGGTTTTGGGTTTCGGGTTTAGGGTTTAGGGTGTAGGGTGTAGCGTTTAGGGTTTAGGGTTTAGGGTTTAGGGTTTAGGGTGCTTCGGGTTCAGGGTGGGAGGTGTTCCAAAGGGGGGGGTAGGTAACGTAGTAGCCCCATGTAAGCCGACACAACATTCTGCAGCAAAAACCCGAAACCCTAAACCCTAATGAACCCCAAACCCTAAACCCTAAACCCTAAACTCCAAACCCGAAACCCTAAACCCTGAACCCTTCGCCCGAACATGCCAAGGCGCTGTTCACTCACATTGGGGCTGAGGCCGTCCTGAGCTAGAAAGCTAAGGGCTTTTTAGGTTTGAGGGCTTAGAGTTTGGGATGACTTGTGGCTTCGGGTTTCTAGGGTTTTTAGGGCTTCTGGGCCTTCTAGGGTTTCTAGAATTTCTATGGTTTTTAGGGTTTCTAGGGCTTCAAGGGCGCTAGGATTTAGGATGATTTGGGGTTTGGATGTTGTTTGGCTTCCCGCCCCGAGTAACGCTACTGACACACCGGCGGAGGAAGATGCAACTTGCATCTTCGGCCGCGCCTAACGCATAGCTCTGTTCTCAACAACACTTTGCAAGTTTTCCACTAACCAAGGAGTAAAAGCCGAAACATTAACATTCCTGTGAAATAAGGAAAAGGAAAATTCCCGAGTTCAACTATTGGCCAACTCAAGCCAAGTAAGTACAGGACGGTTTGGGGCTTGGGGAGTTTGGCCCTTTTCCAGATTGCCATGGCCTAACTTTAGGGGATAGGATGCGGGGGACCCTTGGGGATTTAGACCCTCTGAATAGGGTCCCTGTTTAAGAGAGCCAGAAGAGGGTTAAGAAGGGGTTCCCCTTTAAGGGTCCCCCTTATCCTACCTAGGAAACTTGGAGCATGCTGCCCTGGAGACTCATGTCATGCTGAGGGCCTCAACAGTCATCATGGCACATCTTTCCCAAACACTTTGCCTGCAGTGCCCGTAAACAGGCAGCACTTGTTTTAACTCAAAATGCGACATCCTGAGCCCTAAACTCTAAACCCCTAAACCCTAAACCCTAAACCCTAAACCCTAAACCCTAAACCCTAAACCCTAAACCCTAAACCCTTTCGACCCTCAACCCCTACTTGGAGGTTCAGGATCCTTCTAGAAACCCAATTATAACTGCACTTGTAACCCAATAATAACCCTATCAGAGTACTTAAGGGGCCTATAAGAAGTGGGTGATAGCTACACTTACAATTGGCTACTAAGCACCCTGAACTTCCCTTTTTGAAACCGGACTTGACGACTGCCAGCGCTGCTTCCTCCGCTGTTCTTCAGCCGAGGCCCGAAAATGTCTGTCCCCTGAACCTCCCTAAACCCTGAACCCTAAACCCTAAACCCGAAACCCTAAACCCTAAACCCTAAACCCTTTTGACCCTCAACGCCTATTAATGGACAACCCAAGCTGAAGCGACCGCGCTGCCAACTCCACCGGCACCGCCAGCGCCTCGCGCGGAGGGCGGGGAGGGCCCGAAGCGCCGCCCTCCGGGCAGGGAGGAAGCCTTGGCGGATTAGGGTTTTAGGGTTTTAGGCTTTTAGGGTGTTAGGGTTTCAGAGGTTTAGGGTCCTTTGGGGTTGTAGAGGTTTAGGGTTTTAGGGTTTTTAGGGTTGTAGAGGTTTAGGGTTTTAGGGTTTTAGGGTCTTAGGGTTTTAGGGTTTTAGGTTTTAGGGTGTAGAGTGTCAGGGCCACCAAACAAGCGCACCTTACTGCAGGGATGTTTGGCCTTGGCTTCTTTTCTGAGGGTTTAGGGTTTAGGGTTTAGGGTTTTAAGGTTTAGGGTTTAGGGTTTAGGCTTTAGGGTTTAGGGTTTAGGCTTTAGGGTTTAGGGTTTAGGAGCTCGGGAGGCTTAGGGCAACACGGGCTTTGGAAGCTTTGGGTTCGTGGAGGGGGAAGGCTTGGACCACTCGGCTCAAGGACCCAGAGGTTTAGGGTTTAGGGTTTAGGGTTTAGGGTTTAGGGTTTAGGGTTTAGGGTTTAGGGTTTAGGGTTTAGGGTTTAGGGTTTAGGGTTTAGGGTTTAGGGTTTAGGGTTTAAGGGCCTTTACGGGCTTTAAGGCCCCAATTATTGCTGCTAGAGCATGAACGGCACAAGGTCTGCCCAACACACCTCCTTACGTGAGCAATACACCCCCTAGAATGAACTCCTGACTTCAATATTCCTTAACGTAATTACTAGACCCAGCCGTAACCTGAAAAAGGGCGTCCTTTCTGGCTTCAAGGGGCTCATAAGGGAACCTAAACCCTAAACCCTAAACCCTAAACCCTAAACCCTAAACCCTAAACCCTAAACCCTAAGCCTGAAAAAAAGGGGAAGCAAGGGCTTCGAAGGGAACTCAGACCCTTAGAAAAGGGTCATACGGGGCTTATAAGGGAACCTAAACCCTAAACCCTAACCCTAAACCCTAAACCTTAAACCTTAAAACCCTCAACCTCAAACCTCAAACCCTCCAACCCAAAACCCTAAACCCAAAACCCTAAAAACCCTAAACCCTAAAACCCCCCCCCCCCCCAAAAAAAAAAAAAAGGGGGGGCCGACTCTGGGGTCCTACTTGGAGGTGGCTAGAAGTAGGGCTCCATGTATCCTAGGTAGGGTCAGGGTTTAGGGTTTAGGGTTTAGGGTTTTGGGGTTTAGGTTTTAGGGTTTAGGGTTTAGGGTTTTAGGGTTTAGGGTTTAGGGTTTAGGGTTGTAAGCTCACGGTTTAGGGTTTGGGGCCTAAAGTAGGGTTACAAGTATCCTACATAGGGTTCGAAGCATAGCCAGCATACTCCTAGCCCTACTTCTAACTACCCCTGAACCTCCAAGTAGATTCTCTTGTAACTGGGCTCTCCGGGTTGAACTAAACGCTAAACCCTAAACCCTAAACCCTAAACCCTACACCTTTTTTCTTCTCCATCGGGAGCTGTTGCGGGCATCGTCCTGCCTGAATTCATCCAGGCTGGAGAGAGGCGTTTGCTTCCGCCCACACTAAGCTTCACCAGCAAGTCCACATGTCACAAGCACTCCGCTGATGCATGGGACTGCTGATGTTTGGGGTTTCGGGGGCTGGGGGCTTGGGTCGTAGGGTCTTAAACCGACTAGCCGGGCCACGATGCAAGAAAAAGTTGCATTCTTTCAGTATGCTGACGGGCATCCTTACAACTTAGACAAATGTTCCTGCATCTGGGCACAACCAGTCACACAAAGCTGCGGCCTATCTGTAGTCACACTCGCTCTAGTGACTCTAGTGATACTTGACATAAACATCCGTGTCGTCTTTGCGGCGACGACTCCCGCCATCCACATCGTCATCCTTACGGCGACGGCTCCCGCCATCCACATCGTCGTCCTTGCGGCGACGGCTTCCGCCATCCACATCGTCGTCCTTGCGGCGACGGCTTCCACCATCCACATCATCGTCCTTGCGGCGACGGCTTCCACCATCCACATCGTCGTCCTTGCGGCGACGGCTTCCACCATCCACATCGTCGTCCTTGCGGCGACGGCTTCCACCATCCACATCGTCGTCCTTGCGGCGACGGCTCCCGCCATCCAAATCATCGTCCTTGCGGCGACGGCTTCCACCATCCACATCATCGTCCTTGCGGCGACGGCTTCCACCATCCACATCGTCGTCCTTGCGGCGACGGCTTCCACCATCCACATCGTCGTCCTTGCGGCGACGGCTTCCACCATCCAAATCATCGTCCTTGCGGCGACGGCTTCCGCCATCCACATCATCGTCCTTGCGGCGACGGCTTCCACCATCCACATCGTCGTCCTTGCGGCGACGGCTTCCACCATCCACATCGTCGTCCTTGCGGCGACGGCTTCCACCATCCACATCGTCGTCCTTGCGGCGACGGCTTCCACCATCTGCATCATCGTCCTTGCGGCGACGACTCCCGCCATCCACATCGTCATCCTTGCGGCGACGCCTCCCGCCATCCACATCGTCATCCTTGCGGCGGCGACTCCCAACATCATCGTCCTTGTTGTCGTCATAGTCATCATCATCGTCCTTCTTGGGAGTGGTTGTCTTGTAGTCCTTCACGGTGGTGGTCGGCTCTTCGGTGGTGGTGGTCTTGTAATATTTCGGCGTGGTGGTGGATGGCTCCTCGGTGGTGGTTGTCTTGTAATATTTCGGTGTGGTGGTGGATGGCTCCTCGGTGGTGGTCGTCTTTTCGGTGGTGGTGGTCGGCTTCTCGGTGGTGGTGGTCTTGTAATATTTCGGTGTGGTGGTGGTCGGCTCCTCGGTGGTGGTTGTCTCCTCAGTGGTGGTGGTCGGCTCCTCGGTGGTGGTCGGCTTTTCCGTGGTGGTCGTCGGCTCCTCGGTGGTGGTGGTCTTGTAATACTTCGGTGTGGTGGTGGTCGGCTCCTCGGTGGTGGTTGTCTTCTCCGTGGTGGTGGTCGGCTCCTCGGTGGTGGTTGTCTCCTCAGTGGTGGTGGTCGGCTCCTCGGTGGTGGTCGTCTTTTCCGTGGTGGTCGTCGGCTCCTCGGTGGTGGTAGTGGTCTTGTAATACTTCGGTGTGGTGGTGGTCGGCTCCTCGGTGGTGGTGGTCTTGTAATACTTCGGTGTGGTGGTGGTCGGCTCCTCGGTGGTGGTGGTCTTGTAATACTTCGGTGTGGTGGTGGTCGGCTCCTCGGTGGTGGTTGTCTTCTCCGTGGTGGTGGTCGGCTCCTCGGTGGTGGTTGTCTCCTCAGTGGTGGTGGTCGGCTCCTCGGTGGTGGTCGTCTTTTCCGTGGTGGTCGTCGGCTCCTCGGTGGTGGTAGTGGTCTTGTAATACTTCGGTGTGGTGGTGGTCGGCTCCTCGGTGGTGGTGGTCTTGTAATACTTCGGTGTGGTGGTGGTCGGCTCCTCGGTGGTGGTGGTCTTGTAATACTTCGGTGTGGTGGTGGTCGGCTCCTCGGTGGTGGTGGTCTTGTAATACTTCGGTGTGGTGGTGCTCGGCTCCTCCGTGGTGGTGGTCTTGTACTGTTTCGGTGTGGTGGTGCTCGGCTCCTCGGTGGTGGTCTTGTATTCGCCCCCCGCGCATGCATCGCAGTACTCGCTCAAAGCTGTTGCAATGACATCCGCACAAGCGACACACTTAGACATGCAGCGATCATCCCCGGGATGTCCCAACGCCTCACAGAAGCCCGAGCACACATCGCCTTAGCTTTGGAGTAGACCCTGGAAAAAAAAGTATATACTTTTTAGGTATAAGTAGCTATAATAGGAACCCAGAACCAAAAGAAGTATGAAAGTATAGTACTCCAAGACCCAGTCGCTTTCCGTGAGGCAGTGACCTGTGGCATTCACCTGCGTCGTCACGAGATTGCTTCCCCGGCTAGGTTTCTGCAAGAGGCCTGTGGCCTCTGACTCCTGGATGAAGCACAGGTCCTTGGAACAGTAGTCGCGTCCGGCAGCCATCATGCCCTCCACGATGCGTCGGTGCCGGCGAGTAGGACTGGCACAGTGTTTTTTCACGCACCAATTTGCATTCCTCGCGCCTGGCAGCATATCCTGGGAGCACATGATCCGGCAAACCCACGTGGACGAGTCGCACGTCTGCTCGTGCTTTTTGACATGGATGGCCGGGCAAGTGGCCAGGGACGGGACCAGCCACGTGAGGAGGAGAGCGATCTCCCATTTCATCATGATGCCGCAGTGTCTCTGGAGAACCCCCAAACACCCTTAGGAAGACGTGACCCGTAACATAGCATGAAGGGATACACCAACTTCGGGGGGACATTCCTGCGTAAAGTGTTGTTGGGGTCTCCAGCTCGCCGATCGAGCCAAGACAGGTTTCGAGCTTTTCAGCTTCAGGACCACAGAGCTTACCATTTCGGGATTCGGTGGATGACGTCTGGGCTTGGAGGTTTAGTGTTTATGGTGTAGAGTTTAGTGTTTAACCCTAAACCCTAATCCTAAACCCCAAAACCCTAAACCCTAAACGGGGGTTCTGGGGTGAAGGCTTGTTCTTGCTTCTTGCTAAACCTTTGTTGAGCTCGCAACCTAGGCCCCAAGCAGCTCCTAAACCTGAAACTCCCTTTCCCTAAACCCGAAAAGGGGTTTAGGGTTTAGGTTTTAGGGTTTAGGGTTTAGGGTTTAGGATTTGGGGCTAAGGGTTTAGGGTTAAATTGCTCACACCCGATCAAGCCAGGCGAGTCACACACAATCCAAGGTCTTTGCCACAGAGCCCCATTAAACCACAGTTGATCTCAAGTGATACTCGCGACGTGGCGGTTTAGGGTTTAGGGTTTAGGGTTACTGGGGCCACTATCCATCGTATTTTGGGCGCATGCTGAAGTAGAGACAGCCCATAGAAGGTCAGCTTTCGCAACGATCGTCCTTTTCAGGGCCCCTATTGGGATGCAGTCCCTGATGGGGGGTTTACGAGAGAGAGAGAGAGAGAAAAAAAAAAACAAAAACAAAAAGGGACCCCCTAAACTAAACCCACCCACCCCAAAAGAACAATAATAACCACGAGGATTCCCATAGTAAGGACCCAATATGGCACCCCGAATTTCGAAAGCCCTCTTGCATCAAAAGACTTTTCGGGGGCATGTCAAAGCGGGGTAGTTTCAGGGGGGGACCATTTGAGAGAACACCCTAGTTTAGAGCTTCCACCCTCAAAGCCTCCAAAGCCCTCTGAACGAAACAGCTGATTCAAAAGGCTTCCTCTCGAGGTAAACCTTCCCAGAGAGACAGAGAGACAGAGAGACAGAGAGAGAGAGAGAGACAGAAGAGTGCCCCAAAACTACCGAGGCTTAGGGCTTAGGGCTTAGGGTTTAGGGCTTAGGGCTTAGGGCTTAGGGTTTAGGTGTTTATGGTTTAGGAGTTTAGGAGTTTAGGGGTTTAGGGGTTTAGGGTGTAAAGGTTTAGGGTTTAAAGGTTTAGGGTTTAGGGTTTAGGGTTTAGGGTTTAGGGTTTAGGGTTCAGGGTTTAGGGCTCCCTTCTTGTCGCCTGGCGGCATTAGCTGCTCCTGGAGGATGCGCGCGCTCGTTGCCAGGAGCGCTGGGAGGAGCTTCTTAATTCCTGGAAGGCTTGGGGTTCCGAAACCCTAAACCCTAAACCCTAAACCTTAAACCCTAAATCCAACCCTAAACCCTAAACCCTAAACCCCAAACCCTAAACCCCAACCCCCTAAAGAAGGGGCCCGCAACAACTTCGAGCTTGAGGAGCTTCAGGATGTAAGATTGTAGGGCCGCCCGGTTTCATGGCATATCAAGGGAAAGAAGGGACCCTAGAAGGGACCCTGGGTCTCCTTCCCCTTTATAACCCCTTATAACCCTTACACAGTCCCTATATACCTAAGTAGCCCCTAAATAACCCCAAAGAAGCACCTTATAAGGTCCCTTGTAAGGGTCCCTCCTTTAGTCCCCTTGTATATGGGGTGTCGGGGTGAACCATGAACCATAGTCAGGACCACTGTGGCTTACATCTTGTGCACCTTGGGTTCAAGCTTCAAGGGCTTAGTTAGGGCGTAGGGCTTAGGGTTTGAGATGGTTCGTGCTGAAAGCGATCCTCTCCCTTCTTAGAAAGAGCTGGCCGGATTCGAAACATAAAAAAGCAGCCCAGCTTCAGAAAGAAACGTAAACCCCCCCAATTAATTCCGCAAGGCTCTGCTAGAAGGGAACGCCCGACACCCCTAAAGCCCCCCGCGCAAAGCCTAAACCCTAAACCCTAAACCCCGCAACCCCAAACCCTACGTAAACCCTAAACCCCAAGCCCTAAACCCTAAACCCTAAACCCCAAACCCTAAACCCTAAACCCTAAACCCGCAAGACCCAGGTAGAGGCTCTTAGGTTCCACGGGCTGTTGCTGTGCAGCTCATTGCGGGAAGCGGTCACGTCGAAATTCGCGTGGAGGGCCTTCGAGCTCGGGGCTCTTAGGGTTTAGGGTTTAGGGGTTTAGGGGTTTAGGGGTTTAGGGTTTAGGGTTTAGGGTTTAGGGTTTAGGGTTTAGGGTTTAGGGTTTTAGGGTTTTAGGGTTTAGGGTTTAGGGCTCAGGGTTTAGGGCTGAGGGCTTAAGAAGGTTGAGGGCCTAGAGAACAAGATGACCCTTCATGATCCCTGAGCCGAGAAAACCAGTAGCTACATGAAAAGTACCCAAAGAGCCCAAGATTGCTTAATTAAGGAATATATACCTCAAAATCATGTAGGGATCCTTAATATGATTTAAGGAATATTCCTTAATTAAGCAAAATTGGGCTCTTTTTGGGTACATGACAAGGCTGCCAGTTGAATCAGTCAATCCTCCCACTCCGAAAAGCCGCTGAGAAGCTAAGAGCGTCCTAGGGCTGGGTTTTTTTCCAGCTTTGTGGCAGCGTTGCTTCAGCTTTCTGGCAGCTTTGTTTCATCTTTGCCAGCTTTTTTGCCTAGCTCGCCTTTTGAGCTTGTTGATCAGGAAAACTCACCTTGTCCCATGGCCAGTTGTGTGCAGCTTGTTGGCGTTGCTTTGTTCTTCAGCTGTTCCTCTTGGCTTTTGAAGCTCTGTCCTTGAACCCTAAACCCTAAACCCTGAACCCCAGAGCTTTTGTCCGGGCAGCGTCGAAGCCGAAGAGAAGCTGGACGACAAACAAGCTGCCAACAAGTAAGAGCTCCCCAAAGAGCCCAATATTGCTTAATTAAGGAATATTCTTTCAAATCATACAGGGATCCTTAATATGATTTAAGGTATATTCCTTAGTTAAGCAATATTGGGCTCTTTGGGTCTCCGGTAGCTTCGGATCATCTTTCCCATGGCCCTTGTGATTGGGTGGCGATCTGCGTACCTAAGCAGCTTCATCTCACGCCCCTCTCTCTCTCTCTCTCTCATCCCGGAACTTAAACACTGCGCTCAGCTCCTGCTCTCAAGAACCAATCAACAGCTGATCGGTTTCGGGTTTAGGGTTTAGGGTTTAGGGTTTAGGGTTTAGGTTTAGGGTTCAGGGTTCAGGGTTTAGGGTTTAGGGGAGCTTCAACGAAAATGCCCCTCAATACATTGACTGAGTTGCGAAACAGACAAGCCTAGCGGGGCCTAACGAGATCCTCGCGGGGGCAGATTGGAAGGAAACAGAAAGGGAACCGGAGGGGACCCGACGTGAGGAACACTGACGAGAGGCCAGGGTTTAGGGTTTGGGGTTTGGGGTTTAGGGTTTGGGGTTTGGGGTTTGGGGTTTGGGGTTTAGGGTTGAGGGTTTAGGTCCTTCAGGGAGGGCGGACCTAGGGAGGGGGAGGCACCCCCGTGGCAAGGATTATCGGCATTTACTAGGCTCAACTTTCGACACCCTGACCCCAAAAGCCCCTAAGCCCATGTAGGCTTTAGGGTTTATGGGTTTGACTGAGATTTTGGGGTTCTGGGTTCGACTGCAGTCTCCCCAAGAACCCCCGAGAGGGTGCAGGGTTTTGGTCTTAGGGTTTAGGGCTTACCAACCCCAAGACAGAGGAACTGGGGAACCCCTAAACCCTATCCTGAACCCTAAACCCTAATCCTAAACCAAAAACCCTAAACCCTAAACCCTAAATAAACCCTAAACCCTACATAAACCCTAAACCCTAAATAAACCCGCTCGAAGCGCCAATGCCAAGAGGCGAGCCGCCAGCCGAAGTCGCGGAGGGGAAGGTAGCAAAACCTCGCTGGCGCTGATTCTTAGTCGGCGGAGGGCCGGCCTAAGGGTTAAGGGTTAAGGGTTAAGGGTTAAAGGTTAAGGGTTAAGGGTTAAGGGTTTAGGGTTTAGGGTTTAGGGTTTAGGGTGTAGCGTTTAGGGTTAGGCTACACCCTTAACCCTCAACTCGAAACCCTAAGCCCTAGACTCGAAAACCCTACATTAAAAATATGAACACTTTGTCCTGAGCCTTTTGGCATCAGGCTTGCGGGTTCTCGCCTATAACCCCTAGACGTTTAAACCCTGAACCCTGAACCCTAAACCCTGAAGTGCGCTCCCCAAGGTTCATGTAACTCTCGCAGCTTAGGGCTTAGGGGTTAGGATGTTTCCCCCCTATATTGACAGTCCTCAATAGGGATGATAGTACCCGCTGCTATAATCTCCATGAAGGACTGTTAATTTGAGGGGGAACAAACATCCCAAGTTTAGGGTTAGGGGGGGGGGGGGGGGGGGGGTTGGTGCTCGGGCCCCCATGAACACCGAGGGCCTTCATGCTCGTAGAGTGGATTTGCGTGCCCTATCCAAAAAATCCTAAGTACAAGATTACTTCAAGGCCATATAAGATTACATAGGTTTGTTTAGGGCTATATAAACACATTTATATTCATTCATGTGGGTATTTGTATTTTACTTTATTTAGTTACAACTAGGCGCGCTGTTACGAAAGAGGAAATTTGAATTGTCGGTTTTCTGCGTAGGGTTTGGGGCTGGGTTTGCATGGTATTTGCATACTAAACCCTAAACCCTAAACCCTAAACCCTGAACCCTGAACCCTAAACCCTAAACCCTAAACCCTAACTTCGTGACTTGCAGCTCCGGCAAAGCCAAGGGATGCAGATTGCGTCACACGTACCAGCAACGAACGCTAGGCCCCTCTACGCCTGGTAGGTCTGTCACCACAAAAAAAAAACAATGCTACCCTTTTTGGGGCTGGCTACTTCATAAGGGAACCTGGAACCAAAAAATTGGCAGCAAAGGGAGCAAAGCAAGACGCTGCAAAAACCGCAAGCCCTATATAAGGGTTAATAGAGCTTAAGAGTTCTAGAGTTTAGGGTTGAAGGGGGTTAAAGCTAAGGGCTTCAGGGTTTTAGGCTTCAGGGTTGAGCGCTTTTCCCTCTAAACCCGAACCTCTAAACCCTAGACCCCTGAACCCTAAACCCTAAAGCCTAAACCCTTGAACCCTGAACAAAGCAAACCCAAGCAGCGTCTGCTGCGCGACCAGCCTTGGCTCAGGGTTTAGGGTTTAGGGTTTAGGGTTCAGCATCTCTGGTCCAAGCATTCACTAGTTGAGCAGCTTTCAAGGCCACAGGGGAATACCCACCCGCCCATTCGGTCCCACACCATTAGGAAAAATATCCAACCTCCTTCTTCCCCATACGTTTTCTGGAGGCCCCTAAGGCCCTTCAAAAGACTCAAGATGGCTCCCAAGAAGAAGTTCCCGAATGACCGCGCCTGTTTTGGAGGCCCCAAAGGCCCTTCAAAAAACTCAAGATGGCTCCCAAGAATAAGTTCCCGAATGACCGCGCCTGTTTTGGAGGCCCCAAAGGCCCTTCAAAAGACTCAAGATGGCTCCCAAGAATAAGTTCCCGAATGACCGCGCCTGTTTTGGAGGCCCCCAAGGCCTTTCAACAGACTCAAGATGGCTAGTTCCCGAATGACCGCGCCTGTTTTGGAGGCCCCAAAGGCCCTTTAAAAGACTCAAGATGGCTCCCAAGAATAAGTTCCCGAATGACCGCGCCTGTTTTGGAGGCCCCAAAGCCCCTTCAAAAGACTCAAGATGGCTCCCAAGAATAAGTTCCCGAATGACCGCGCCTGTTTTGGAGGCCCCTAAGGCCCTTTAAACGACTCAAGATGGCAGTCGTTGCAGATTGCCTAGACATAAAACTCGAAAAATCATGTCACCGAGTTCGCACTTCACGGCCTCGAGGGGCCAGGGTTCGGCTTTTTCACTGGCGTCGGGGTGCCAGGGTTCAGGTTTTTCACTGGCTTCGGAGACCTAGTAAGGACCTTTCTCGGGCGTCGGGGCCCCACAAAACCTTCGTGGATTTGGGCAAAAACCTTCGTGGATATAGGCAAGGTACGGGGTCAAAACCAAAAAACCTGAACCCTGGCCCCCTCGAGGCCGTCAAACCCCGTACCTTGCCTAAATCCACGAAGGTTTTTGCCCAAATCCACGAAGGTTTTTGCCCAAATCCACGAAGGGGTTTAACATTTAAATATATATAGTAGGAGAGGTTTAGGGTTTAGGGTGTAGGGTTTAGGGTTTAGGGTTTAGGGTTTAGGCTTTAGGCTTTGGGCTTTAGGGTTTAGGGTTTAGGGTTTAGGGTTTAGGGTTTAGGCTTTAGGGTTTAGGGTTTAGGGTTTAGGGTTTAGTGTTTAGCGTTTAGGGTTTAGGGTTTAGGGTGTAGGGTGTAGGGTGTAGGGTTTAGGGTTTAGGGTTTAGGGTTTCGGCTTTAGGGTTTAGGGTTTAGGCTTTAGGGTTTAGGGTTTAGGGTTTAGGGTTTAGGCGTGGTTATTGGTATGGGCCCTTAAATGGGGGTCCCCGTTATACACCCCTCATAGACCCTGTAAAACCCAAGGGCCCATACTTCAGAACCCTGTAACTGCTTCTCCAATAACCAAGGAATCCCTAAACCCTAAACCCTAAACCCTAAGCCCTAAACCCTAGACCCTGTTCCTTTTGAAAAAGGAAGCCCAAGAAGATGTTGAGTTCAAATATTGGCTGAGTAGGTTAACGAAGGTAAGAGACCACATTCAGGGACACTTCAAATGACCCTTAGAGTTTCAAGCCCAGTTGCCCTAAACCCTAAACCCTAAACCCTAAACCCTAAACCCCAAAGGGCTTGGGGCTCCGAAGCCCGTCCACCCCCCTAACATGACCAGGGCTTTCCGGCGTTGGAGTGTTAAGGCAGTTCGGGTTTAGGGGATTAGGGTTTAGGGTTTTTGCTTTAGGGTTTAGGGTTTAGGGTTTAGGGTTTAAGGGTTCTAGAGTTCAGGGGGAGTAGGGTTGAGGGTCTAGGGTTTCAGGTTTAGGGGCTTGAGAGTTTCAGGTGATGAGGGCTTCGGGCTCTAGGGGTTGTAGGGGTTGTAGGGGTTGAAAGGTTTAGGGTTTAGGGTTTAGGGTTTAGGGTTTAGGGTTCAGGGTTTAGGGTTGAGGGTTGAGGGTTGAGGGTTTAGGGTTTAGGGTTTAGGGCTACGGACTTCAGGGGGAGCGCGCCCAAGCACTGGACCAGTCGGCCAAGCTGCTCTTCTCGCAGCCAGGCTTCGGTGGTTCCCTCCACCTTCGAATCAGGGCTTGAATCTAGGGTGTAGGGTTTAGGGTTTGGGGTTTCGGGTTTAGGGTTTGGGGCTTAGGGCTTAGGGCTTAGGGCTTAGGATCTAGGGTTTGGGGTTTGGGTCTAGGGGCTTGCTCAGCACTGGTTTGGGGTTTGGGGTGTCTTTTGTCCCTCCTGTCACTACTATTCGCTTAAGAACCCCCAAAACATGAAAATGCATATTCTTCCTTATAAGGGCGATATAGGATCATCATCTTGTGTTTTTTGGGGGGTTTAGTGCACAGGGTTGGGGAGTTTACTCGTGTTGTTACGGGAGAATTATATTCGGACCAGAAGGGAGTATTCTTGGGGTACCCGTTTGGGGCCTCTAGTTTAGGGTTTCCTCCCACACCCACCCCGCCGGCAGCGGAAACGAGAGCTTGATGCGGACCTTGCGCGCATCCGATGCCGCCTGGCGCAGGCTTCGAGTCATTGGAACTCCCGCGCAACCCTGTTTTTTCGCTAAACCCCTTTTTGAACCCAGACTCAGAACTGATTTTTCCCTAAAAACCCTAAATCCTAAACCCTGAACCCTAAACCTGCTGCGTCTATCGCATCGCAAAGGCTGCCCTAAAAACTCTCCAGATGCGGGTTGCAATCGCGCACAATCAGACAAGCCAGGCGAGGCACACTGGGTCCAAAGTCCTTCACTTGAACCCTCATTCAGGCACAAAGGGACACACGACACATGGGGCGAGACACATCGGCTTGAGACGGCATACTCTGATTTTTCCCACCCGTTTCGAAAGGTATGACTTAGGGCTTAAGGTTTCGAGCTTCGGAGCTCGGGCTTTTTTGTTCCCACCCCATCAGGGCTTCGGGTTTCGGGCTTCTGCCCTGCTGCCTTGCCTGAAACGGAAAGGCGCCCTCGACGCAGAGCCAGTCTCGGACCTGGCACGAGCCCTTAGCTGACCTACGGACCTCCTGAGGATGTGGGTTAAGGGTTTAGGGTTTAGGGTTTAGGGTTTAGGGTTTAGGGTTTAGGGTTTAGGGTTTAGGGTTTAGGGTTTAGGGTTTAGGGTTTGCTGTGATAGGGCGTAGATGCTGTGAAGGTTAGGTTTCGGAACAAGCTCGAAAGCTTCGTGAGGTGCTGAAGAGAAGCTTTGGCCCGATTGTGGAGGGCCATCTACACTTTTCTCCCACCCCACGCCGTCCAAGGCGGCAAAGCCACCCAAACCTATTCCTTTTAGGGTTTAGGCCTAAACTCAGACAACAGTCCACTTTTCAAAACTTTGATGTTGGTTGAATCCGAAAGTCAAGTGTGCCAGCAAGGTCTCGAAGGTAAGATAGAGGCCCCGAAGTCGGCGTGGCGGACAGGCTGCCAGCCCGAGCGGCAGGGCAGGCAGGCCAGGCAGGGCCTGGAAGGGGCCACAGGTCAGAGAGGCCAGAGGGCCAGCAGGGTCACCAGTGGGGCCACAAATGCCAGTAGGGGGGTCAGGGAGCCGTCTGATTTTTGACCACCCGCCCTGCCTGGCCTGGCCTGAGGGCCCCCTGGTCCTTGGGCACGCTGCGGCGAGGGTCCGGGTCCTCCTAGCCTGGGGGCCCTGGGGGTACCTCCCCAAAAAGGTTTATTATAAGGGACCAGTACTGGTCCCCCGAGGAGAACGTGTTCCGGTACCGGGCCCATCGTGGGCGCTACCGATCCCCATGCTGTGGGAGGCGGGCGAGCGACCTGGGTCGGCTTGCGCCATCGAGGTCGAAGGGCTTAAGCGCCGCCCCCAACGTAGGGGGGCGGCCTAGGCCCTGAGTTTAGGGTTTAGGGTTTAGGGTTTAGGGTTTAGGGTTTAGGGTTTAGGGTTTAGGGTTTAGGGTTTAGGGTTTAGGGTCCTACGGCCACCTTCTCAGCAACACAAGCTGTACACCTAACCAGCAAGAACGCCTGAGAATCCAAAAGGCAGTTGTTGTTGCATCAAAGCCTACAAAAGGACAGGGTTCTTCCCCCAACTACAATCCTCATTAAACCTAAACCCTACACCCTAAACCCTAAACCCTAAACCCTACACCCTACACCCGAAATCTATTCAAGGAGAACCCCACATAGGCGTTGGGCTCTTAAGGTCAACTCTAGACCGAGCTGGCGGACCCCGGAAAGTTACGCGCCTATATAGGGTTTAGGGTTTAGGGTTTAGGGTTTAGGGTTTAGGGTTTAGGGTTTAGGAGGGCTTGCTGTTTAGAGTTTCGGGTTTCGGGTTTGGATGTAGGTTCCTGAGTAGAATACGGGGGCACGGAACCCTCAAAATGAACACGCAACGTGGACCCTAAGCCCTAAACCCTAAACCCTTTTGCATCTGGGCGGGGATGGAAGTTGCGGGAAACCCTAAACCCTAAACCCTAAACCCTAAACCGCCCAAAACCCTAAGCCCCACCTGGCCATCGAAGATCCGCACGAGCTTCCACTGGACCGTGCCCTGGGGGGGAAGGCTGGGATTCCGGATCCCAGGCTGCGGGTTGAGCAGGTTTAGGGTTTAGGGTTTAGGGTTTAGGGTTTAGGGTTTAGGGTTTAGGGTTTAGGGTTTAGGGTTTAGGGTTTAGGGTTTAGGGTTTAGGGTTTGTTGTTTTTTTGGGGGGGGTTTAGGGTTTAGGGTTTAGGGTTTAGGGTTTAGGGTTTAGGGTTTAGGGTTTAGGGTTTAGGGTTTGGGGTTTAGGGTTTAGGGTTAGGGTTTAGGTTTTAGGGTTTAGGTTCGAACCCGAAGAAAGGGAGGGTTTGGGGTCGAGCCTATGCCAGGTTGGCGTGTGGGGAGGCTTCCACAAACTCGCCCTTGAAAGCCCCGAATATGGTGGAACAATTCCCGTCTGCGGACCCCCCCAAAGAGACCCCAACCCTAAACCCTAAACCCTAAACCCTAAACCCTAAACCCTAAACCCTAAACCCTAAACCCTTCGGAGGATCCTTGCGTCATGAACCCTATCCCGCAGGAGAAGACTCAGAGCCCCTACTTAACTTGGAGGTTCATGGAACTTTCTAGCCAATCATTGCAGGGTTTAGGGTTTAGGGTGTAGGGGTACTTATTAACCGATTCTGACTGTGCTTGTAACCCTCTTATAAGCCCCTAAAGTGCCCGCATAGGTTGTAAGTACAGTCATAAGTACAGTGATAATGAACCCTAAACCCTAAACCCTAAACCCCAAACCCTGGTTACAAAGTATCCTGAACCTCCAAGTGCTGGCCTCAGCCGTCGGCTGCAGCCGCGGTGGGCAGAGGTCCTGCGAACTAGGAGAGGGTGTGCAGGGGGTTTAGGGTTTAGGGTTTAGGGGTTTTAGGGGTTTAGGGGTTTAGGGGTTTAGGGGTTTAGGGGTTTAGGGGTTTAGGGGTTCAGGGGTTCAGGGCGGGGGGGGGTGGGCTCTCGGGGGCGGAGGGGGGCCCCTAAACCTTGTCAGCCCTCTAACCCCTGCACCCGCAGCCTTACTTGGGACCCTAGAAACCCTGTAGACCAATAAACCTTCAACTCGCAATTTTTCTGGAGACTTTGAAAAACTACCGGTTCATGACGCCACCCTTACTTTTCCGCACTCGAGAGTCCACTGGAGAAGACCCTACATGTCGAACCCTCGTTTGCAAACTCTTAACCCGAGTACCCTACATCTTAACCTCAATTCCTAAACCTGAAACGTAAAGGGTTTAGGGTTTAGGGTTTACAAAACCCTAAACCCTGAGCCCCTTTCTCTCTCGCGCATGCGTTTCCTTTTCAACTGCGGGGCACGACCCCGAAGTGTTGGAGAGCTTGGGGATTCAGGGTGTCTAGGCCCTAGCAAGGGGAGACTTCTGCCCTAAACCCTAAACCCTAAACCCTAAACCCTAAACCCTAAACCCTAACCCCCAAACCGGACAGAGAGCCTACAAGGTTCACCTAAGGGTCCATGTACCTAATTATTCTATACTTGGGCCTTAAAGTACCTCCTAGTACATGGGCTTTAGGGCCCAAGTACATAGCAATGCATGGACCCGTATCCTAAACCCTAAACCCTAAACCCTAAACCCTAAACCCTAAACCCTTAGGGATTGCTCCGAAGGAAAGGACCGGTGACCCGGAAGAACCCCGCGGTCCACGCAGCGGAGGTTCCGGCAGCCGGGTGCCGCCATCTGAAGGGTTTAGTCTTTAGTAGGGTTTAGTAGGGTTTAGTAGGGTTTAGTAGGGTTTAGTAGGGTTTAGTAGGGTATAGTAGGGTTTAGTGGGGTTTAGTAGGGTTTAGTAGGGTTTAATAGGTTTTAGTAGGTTTTAGTAGCGTTTAGTAGGGTTTAGCAGGGTTTATAGTAGGGTTTAGGGTTTAGGGCTGTTGCTTTAGGTTTTAGGGTTTAGGGTTTAGGGATGAGGGATTAGGGCCTTGATTAGGGTTTAGGGTTTCGTTTTGTTTTCCACCCGCCTAGCCCGCCTAGCTGACTCAGGGAGACGCACTGCAGGGCAAGACGCACGCTACTGCTTCAACGAGAAATGCCGAGAAACCCCACTTCCCCTTCCGGGTTCTTTGTTTCCACCTCCCCCTCACTAAAGAAAGGCAAGGTTTAAAAAGCCAGTACTGATTAACCACAAGTACAGGGTTTCGGGTTTGGTTTAGGGCTTAGGATCCAGGGTTTAGGGTTTGGGGTTTGGGGTTTGGGGTTTGGGGTTTGGGGTTTGGGGTTTGGGGTTTCTACTAGGGTTTGTGGGGTTTTGGGCGTTGTTAAGATGTTTTGGGGGTTTCTGGGGCCGTGCTTCGACCCTGACCCTTTTTTGTATCCGGCCTGTGATCTCCTGGCCGGAATATAGGCTCTGTAGAAGAAGACCCTCAACCCCAAGCCCTTACCCTTTTTGCGACATTAGAGTTTAGGGCTTAGGGTTTAGGGTTTAGGGTTTAGGGCCTGCCGCGTCCCTGCACTTGGTTTGCCGAAGGCCTGGTTTAGGGTTTAGGGTTTAACTCAACCCGAAAAGACTTAACTGCCTGCTGCAAAGAGCCCAATATTCCTTAATTAAGGAATATTCCTTAAATCATACAGGGATCCTTATTGTGATTTAAGGTATTTTCCTTAATTAAGGGTTATTGGGCTCTTTGGGTGCTCCATGCTCCCCCACCTCGGCGTTCGGCTCAACACCCGCGGCTGCAGGTGGCTGGGCGCAATTCCTGAGAACCCAAACAACTCGATAGCTTCCTTCAGACGTCTCGAAGGGTCTCGTTCCACAGCTCACAGCACTGCGAAGAGGAAGCAGCTTTAGAATTTGCGCATTAGTTTCTACGGAGTAGCACTTGAAACCCTAGCACCCGAACCTCAACTCCCGCGAACCCCCTCAACCCCTAAGCCCCCTAAACCCTAAACCCTAACCCCCCAAAGCCTAAACCCCCCAAACTCTAAACCCCCCAAACCCTAAACCCTAAACCCTAAACCCCAAACCGCCCCTAAACCTTAAAGATGACCAAGGTTCCACAACGTGAGGCGCTTGAGCTTGTTCAAGTTCAGCAGCAAGGAGCCACCAAGAGCCTCAGGGTTTTGGAGCTTCCCTGGGTTTGGGGTTTAGGGTTTTTTAGGGTTTAGGGTTTAGGGTTTAGGGTTTAGGGTTTAGGGTTTAGGGTTTAGGGTTTAGGGTTTAGGGTTTAGGGTTTAGGGTTTAGGGTTTAGGGTTTAGGGGGCTTAGGGGGCTGAATTACAGGGCTTACGGGGCTTTGGGAGCCCTAAAATCGAAACCCAAACGCCCTAAACACAAAACCTCTAAACCCTTAAACCCCTAAACCCTTTAAGCCCTTTAAACCCTTCAAACCCTTCAAACCCTTTAAACCCTCAACACAAAAACCCTCACCCAAAAAAAACGAACATCCCAAACACCCGAACACCCTAAACCCCTCCCGAAAACCCTGAGCATGGTTCAGAACTTGGGGCTCATGTACGAGTTGCTTCAGAACCCTCCCGAACAAATAACAGGACACTTCCTCCTTAGGGGATAGGATTAGGGGGACCCTTGGGGATATAGACCCTCTGAATAAGGTCCCTGTTTAAGGGAGCCAGAAGAGGATTCAGAAGGGGTACCCTTTGAAGGGCCCCCCTTATCCTACCTAGGACTCCTAAGGGTAATACAGGGTAATACAGGGATTATTATTTTTCATCTTTCGGGGCTCGCACGCAAATGGCAGTTATTGGGTTTGAAGGCCGTGTCCTGCCATGCTGCGGCGTCAAACCCAAAGCCCTTAAACCCCTAAACCCCCAAACCCTAAACCCTCAACCCTAAACCCCAAAACCCTAAAAAAAAAACCTAAACCTCTAAACCCTAAACCCCTAAACCCTAAACCCCAAACCCTAAACCCCAAACCCTAGACCCTACTCAGGGCTTAGGGCCCAAGCTCATGTTATCGTTCAAATCTGCTTGGGAGACCTTTTTGGGGGTCGGAGGGCTGACTGCTTGAGCACTTGAGGCCGCAAAGAGAAGGGGAAACCAACCCCCAACCCTAAACCCTAAACTCCCAACCCTAAACCCCAAACCTTAAACCCTAAGCCCCAAACCCTAAACCCCAAGCCTCGAAGTCCTGCCGCAGCACGCCGCGCTCCTGCGGACCCCGGATCGTGGGGGGGAGCCCGTCGCTGAGGGCTTGGGGCTTAGGGCTTAGGGTTTGGGGCTTGAGGTTTAGGGTTTAGGGCTGATTAGGGATTCGGGTTTAGGCTTTAGGGGTACAAAAATCCCCTTTTTAACAAACCCTTATAAGGGGCGCCATTACCGAATTCGCGCCTTCCCTACGAAGAGCCAGAAAGTTGAAGGTGCCCTTTGCGACCTCCCTCGACCTACAGCTCTATGGTGTTTAGGGTTTAGGGTTTCGGCCAGGATTAGGACTGTAGCAAAAGTAGCTTGAACTTGAAACCCCTCGCGATTCCATGTTGTGGCTTATCGTTCTTGAGATTGATTTGGAAACCCTAAGCCTTAAGCCCTAAACCCTAAACCCAAAAGGAAAGCCAGATCGGAGGAAGACCAGGCCTACCGGTGCCAACACGGCATATCGGGGGTGAGCTTTTAGGGCCAGCACCCGACGTAGGCCACAGCAGCTGCGGCTTCTGCGACGTCTATAATTGCTTTGTTGGTTATTCTTCCATTTCACATATATATATATATATATACGTGTGTGTAGCCATAACGCACATATTAAAAAATCTATATATGTGTATATGTATATGTACATCTCTCTTATGGGATAAGGCTCAGGGTCATCAGCCGCGCGTCTGAGTTGAAGCCGTGAGCCCGACTCTCCCAACCCCCAGCCTGCCCATCTGAAGGTGATGCATAGGGTTTAGGGTTTAGGGGAGTTTTTGGGGGGTTTAGGGTTTAGGGTTTAGGGTTCAGGGATTAGGGTTTAGGGTTTAGGGTTTAATCGCTCACATTCGGACAAGCCAGGCGAGGCAAACACTGTTCGTTAGGCGCTACCCAGCACATCTGGCCAAGTCGGGTAGTGGTGATACACAGCATCTGTCACACAGCCCACAAAGTGATACTCTGCAAGGGTAACTACAATACAGACTTCAGGACATGTCCCTCTCTCAGTACTCCTTCGCATCAAAACCATGTTCGTGCTTCTCTTTCCGGGCAGGGGAGGAATTGCGACCACCAAACCACCCATCAGTTAACCAGTACGGTAACTACATTCCTCCCCCCATTCCTCCCCCCTTGGGAGCTCGCTCCTCTCTGACCGACTTCCTCCGCTTTGCTTCTCCCTCTCCCCCGTCTCACACGCCGGCCTTCCTTCACGTGCCTAGCTTCACGAGCTCCTGCACTCTCTGCCATTCTGTCAGACCACTCCCCCAGATCGCTAGCTCCGGCCATCGCCACCCTCTGGGTTCCACCACGCATGCTTGGTCACAAGGCTGAAGGTCTTACCTATGCAGTTGTAGGTTCACATTCTCGTCCACGCAGTTGCAGCTTCAAATTCACGAATTCTCCAAATTCTCCAATTGCTGTTGTCCAAATTTCAAATTCCACGCAGCGCCATATGCAGGCCACCCATGCAGTGCATTTGCAGTTCAGCTCATGATCACGCTTGGTGTTTCTGTCCTATGCCAACAGCCATCATGCGCTTCCACCAGGTGTCGTGCTCGACTGTTCCCTAGCAGAGCCATGGGCTAGCCCACAAATAACAGTTCATACCAGCTCAAGTATATTGGGCGGTCAAGGGAACTTTAACATAGGCAGCTTACTTACATCTAGTACTCACTCGGCTTCCCCCCCTCCCCCCTCCCCCCTTCCCCCTTGTTTCCCGGCACTCCCCAGGCCAGGCGTAATAGCGTGCGCTCCTTGGTTAGCGTCACGGCGTTCGCCATTTTCGGGAGGGGGGACACCACTCGAGCAGCCTCATTTTTGCGGTATGAATTTCCATACAGATACGGCTCTATCGCCCACATCCCATCCTCGGGACAGTCTGGGCCCTTGGGCCCTCTCATAGAAAATTCAGGCCCAAGACAAAGGATCCGGTCTGGCAGCCCTTGGAGGAGGGCCTTCAGGGTGGGCTTTGGGCCACACCCAGAAGGCAAAGGATCCCCCCGAGGGTTTTGGGGTAATACAATATCTACAGTGACTATGCTTGGCGACCAAGCTTGGCGACCCCTCAGGCGTGCGGCGGGCAGGCTCTGCAGCTCAAGCAGAGCCTGCCATGGTCTCGCTGAGCGCTCAACTGCGCCCGCCTACCCAACAGAGGTGAGAGGGGTGGCGGCCGGGTTTAGGGTTTAGGGTTTAGGGTTTAGGGTTTAGGGTTTAGGGTTTAGGGTTTAGGGTTTAGGGTTTAGGGTTTAGGGTTCGAGTGGGTTTAGGGTTTACGGTTTAGGGTTTAGGGTTTAGGGTTTACGGTTTCATAACCACGCTGCATAAGCCTACTATGATGATCCCAACAAGCCAAAGCTTCTAAAGCAGGGCTACCCCTTAGGTAGCCAAACCTACTCTTCATGAATCTAACGGCTCCAAAATCGGCACACATTAGGATGCTCCACCTTGAACTAACAGTCCTTAACAGGGATTGTTTTATCATGCCTGTCAAGGACTGTTCGTATAAGGGGGAACATCCCACACACTGACTGACTGACTGACTGACTGACTGACTGACTGACTGACACTGACTCCCCTCCCCTCCCTCCCCTCGCCCTCCCTCCCTCTCCCCTCCCCCCCCAAAAAAAAAACACATTCTCTAGTTTCTATTTTTGGTGCTTCTTGAGCAAATCGTAGCTTAGGGAACTTCACACTTGGCCCTCTCCTCGTTCCGCAGGCCCTGCTTGAAAGGCAGACGAATCTCCGTTGTCCACTTCGGGAACTTCATGTCCTGGCTTAGGGATTAGGGGGTATTTAGTGTATTTAGGGTATTTCGGGTATTTGGGGTTTAGGGTTTTGGGTTTAGGAGGACGTCCATGAAAGCCTCCAAAAACATCCTTCTTAAGCCCAACAAAAGGAAACACAACATATCCTCGGGCCTGGACTGCTTAGGAATCCGGAGGTCTTGAAGAAAGGGGACCCCTGGTCCCCCCACAAGACCCCCAACCTCCCCCGCCCCGCTCCCTTCTCAGACTCGCCTGGATAATCCCAAGAACCTGCTCTTTCACAGGGATCGTTTTGTAATCCCGCGTGCTTGGGGGGTCGAGGGTTTAGGGTTTAGGGCCTAGCGCTTAAGGCTTAGGGCTTAGGGCTTGGGGTTTGGTTTTTGGGGTTTAGGGTTTAGGGTTCAGGTTCAGGGTTTAGGAGTTTCGGGTTTAGGGTTTAGAATTTTAGGGTTTAGGGTTTAGGCTCGTTTAGACCCCCAGCCTCGGCGGGAACAGCCTCTGGCACGATGTAGCCCAGCTCCTCAAGAACTGACGGGGCACTGCGTCGCCTCTCTCTTCAAGGGCTGTCAGCACGAAACAGGGTTCAGGGTTTCCGGTTCAGGGTTCAGGGTTCAGGGTTCAGGGTTCAGGGTTCAGGAGCTCAACACCGCAATAGTCAAAACAAAACACTACAGTCAGACGCCCATGGTGACTGCCAGTTCTCAGGGCTCTTAAGGGAGGGCGGGGGCAGTGAGGCTTAGGGAGCCTTAGGGAGAAGTAGGGAGTATTGGGAAACCTTGGGTCCCATGCCTCCCTTGAACTAAACCCTAAACCCTAAACCCTAAACCCTAAACCCTAAACCCTAAACCCTAAACCCTAAACCCTAAACCCCCTCCCTTAAGAACCCTACATTCAGAAAACCCTACATTCAGAGAAGCCCACTCTGGCAAGGCTCAAGCCCAAAGGCAGGTACAGCGGAAAGGCCCTCCCCAACCAACCCAGGAACCAAAAAGGCTTCACTTCATGAAGCCTACCAAAATAAGGAAAGAAGCTGGTCGAAAATCTTCACATAGCAAAAAAAATTGGCCCAAGTAAAGGCATGCATCCGATCAGGGCTTCCAAAGAAGCCACAAAGTGCTGCCGAACAGCGGAAGCCGAGGCCCTGTTAACCCTGCGAGTCCTCAACCCTCAACCCTAAACCATAAACCCTAAACCCTATAAACCCTAAACCCTAAACCCGATAAAGCCTAAGAGTCCTCTAATACCCACCCCCCCCCCCCCCCCCACAAAATATCCCTAAGAGCCCTCATCCCCAAGATCCCCAAGAGTCCTCAACCATACAGTTCGAGGAGCCCTAAACCCTAAACCCTAAACCCTAGACCCTAGACCCTAAACCCTAAACCCTAAACCCTAAACCCTAAAAGTCCTCACCCTCCAAGGAACCCGAAAAGCGATAAACTCTATGAACCCTCAGAGCCCCCTTAAAACCCAAAAACGTCCCTAAGAGTCCATGCCAACCCGGTAAGTCCTGGACACTGAGCCCTAAACCCCGAAACCCCCAAGCCCCATGCATCTTTGGCCAGTAGACTCTGGTCTAGCCAGTAGGAAGGGCAGGCACATACCAATCAACTCATCAGCCGCTCCCTTGAAATGTGTCAAGCGTGAGCATGAGCTGCACGGCGAAGGGTCTACACAACATCAAACCCCATACCCTCAAATCCTACACCCGAAAACCCTAGACCCTAAGCCCTCAACCACCCTAAACCCTAAACCCTAAACCCTAAACCCTAAACCCTAAACCCTAAACCTCCTAAGTCCTTGATGTCCACGCCCGGCACCCGGAGGTTTGCATCAAAACGGAAGTGCCAGCCTGACTTGGACTCTAGTGGTTTATAGTTGGGATAGTAATAATAATAAAAAATTTAAAATTTTATTCTTATTGAGTTTAAGTACCCTTAAAAATGTAAAATGTTATCCCACTATGACAAAGTTTAGTGGTTTGAGGGTTTAGGGTCTAGGGTTTGGGGTTTAGCGTTTGGGGTTTGAGGTTTAGGGCTTACGGTTTAGGACCTTGGGCTTCAGAGGTTTAGGAATTTCGGGTGCGGGTGTGAGGTTGAGGTTTAGGGTTGACAGGCTTGAGGGCTCAAGGTTTGGGGTTTAAGTTGGGATGTTCCCCCCGTATGCTAGCAGTCCTTAAGAGGGATAATAGCAATTTTAGTACCCCCTATTATCATCCCGACTAAGCACGGTCAGTATAAGGGGGAACATCCCCAGGTTTAAGGCTTGAGGTTTTGGAGCTAGGGTTTAGGGTTTAGGGTTGAGGGGTTAGGGTTTAGGGTTTAGGGTTTAGGGTTTTAGGTTGAGGGTTTAGCAGGGCCAGTTTAGGGGCAAAGGGTCCAAGGGAGACCACCCAATCGAGCACCTTGCGCCACTCTTGGGTGCTACTCTGGGTAGATGAGGAGCATTCAGGGAGATGTAAAAAAAAAGTTCGCGGTTTAGGGTTGAGGGTTGAGGGTTGAGGGTTGAGGGTTGAGGGTTGAGGGTTGAGGGTTGAGGGTTGAGGGTTGAGGGTTGAGGGTTGAGGGTTGAGGGTTGAGGGTTGAGGGTTGAGTGTTGAGGGTAAAAGGTCTAAAAGGTCTGGGAACCTGCTGGCGCGCGGTGTGTCTTCGGGGTCAACGGCGCCAATGGGGGGCGAAAAGCGACCCTCTCTCGGAAAACAAGACTTGATGGGAAACATGTGCCCTAAACCCTAAACCCTAAACCCTAAACCCTAAACCCTAAACCGAGGGACCCGAGAAATACAGCACGTGGCACATTGCGGAAGTGCAACGATTAGCTTGGGATGTTCTCCGTTATACAAGCACTCCTCAATAGGGTTTAGGGTTGAGGGTTTAGCGTCGAACAGTCCTTGATAGGGATTATAGTCGGGGGTACTACAATCCCTAGTGAGGACTAGCATAGGGGGAACATCCCAAACGATTAGCATCAACCGAAAAAGGACTTGTTGCGAAAAGTGACTATGCATGGCCATGTGTGGATTGGGACTAGTTGCGAAAAACTGTTTTTCTTGACAGACTTCCCCATTTCCTCACTAATTCGCCACGCTGTTGTCTCAAACCGCGGCTGCTGCGCGAGAAGAAGCTCGTCTTGTTGTTCGCAGGACCCATTCTACCATACCCAGAGAAAGCCCAACGTGTTTAGGGCTTAGGGTTTAGGGTTTTCGAAGCACCCCATCTGGCCAGCGCTTTCATTTGGTTCTCTCATTTAAGGCCCCTTCTAGGGTGCACGCCAAGTCAATCAAGGGCCAGTAACTTAGCACACCGACCCTGCGCCCCAAAACCCTCCGACCCTAAACCCCAAAACACGAAACCCTACAACCATAAACCCCCCACCCCTCCAACAAAAACACAAAACTCAGACCCTAAAGCCCGAAGCACGAAACCCTGAAACCCTAAAACACTAATTAGACCCTAACGCCCCAAAACCCAAAAGAGGAAACCCAAAGCGCAAAACACAAAACAAAAAAAACAAACACACTCACACACACTCACACACACACACACACACACACACACACACACACACACACACACACACACACACACACACACACACACACACACCCACACACACCCACACACACCACACACACCACCACACACACACCCACACACCCACCCACACCCACCCACCCCCACCCCCACACCCACACCCACACCCACACCCACACCCACACCCACACCCACACCCCCACACCCACACACCCACACACCCACACCCACACCCACACACCCACACCCACACCCACACCCACACACCCACACACCCACCCACCCACACCCACACACACACACACACACACACACACACACACACACACACACACACACACACACACACACACACACACACACACACCCACACCAAGACCTCCCTAAGCCCTGTTTCTCCTTCCAGCCCCTGAGAACCCCGAAAGTGCACAGAGCTGTGTAGGGGTTCAGTAGGGTTTAGGGTTAGGATTTAGGGTTTAGGGTTTTAGGGTTTTAGGGTTTTAGGGTTTTATGGTTTTAGGGTTTAGGGTTTAGGGTGTAGGGTGTAGGGTGCAGGGTCGGGTCGACTTAAACGTACGTTGCCTGAGAGTCTTACCGGGTGCTTCTTTCAGGAAACAGAAGTTTGGAGACTCTTAAACTGCCCGTCCGCCTGCTTACAAGAAGCTTTTGGTTGCCCTAAACCCTAAACCCAAAACCCTACACCCTGCACCTTAAACAACCATCACATGGAGGGCATCGGGTCCATGCGTTGGGCGTTGGTGCATCTGTGCTCACAGGGGACATACATATTCCCCAAAGGGCCCCTCCAAGTCTCAAATCTGAAAGTCATGTTTTTGTTTGTCTTGTGGCCCGCAACCCCTAAAAATAGTCCCACCTTTTATTACCGCAAGAACCCCATGCAAGGAGACACAAAGCCACCCCCCCCCCTCCTTCCGAACCTAAACCCTAAACCCTAAACCCTAAACCCTAAACCCTAAACCCTAAACCCGAAACCCTAAACCCTAAACCCGAAACCCTAAACCCCAAAAACAACTGACTAAAGACACCGATTCAGGCGCCTGTACTATGGATCGTGGGCGTGTCCGTAATCTTGAAGACCGACTTGAAGCCAATCCCCTTCTTGCCTTTTCGGGGGTTTGGGGTTTAGGGTTTAGGGTTTAGGTTTAGGGTTTAGGGTTTAGGGTTTAGGGTTTAGGGTTTAGGTTGCTGATGCGTTTCTTGTCTGGGTCTTGTTGGGGGGTGTGAGGGTTTGGGGCTTTGTGGTTTGTTTTTTTTTTTTGGGGGGGGGGGGGGAGGGGGTGATGGGGGGTACTACGGCTTGGGGGCGTGAGAACCCTCGAGTAGAGCTTAGAGGGGTTTCCCCTTCGTGGGATTCTACCTTGATCCGAGTATGACTCCCTTGATTTGGGGGAATTCAACAACAAGCTTCCCTGAATGCCTGCTCTTATTGCGTGGGACCCTACCATTCCAAGCTCATAGGAAGGACATACACCTTGCGGGCCATGTATACCCAACAAGTCCCAAACCATCCTAATCCCTAGACCCAAGGTCTTTCGGCAATCTCGATACCGTCTAGCCCTAAACCCTAAACCCTAAACCCTAAACCCTAAACCCTAAACCCTAAGCCCTAAACCCTAAACCCTAAGCCTTTTGTTTTGAACCCAGACCCTGAGTGTGCAACCCTAAAACCCTAAACCCTCAACCAACCTCAAATCCTAAACCCTAAACCCTAAATCCTAAACCCTAAACCCTAAACCCTAAATCCTAAAACCCTAAACCCTAAACCTCAAATCCTAAACCCTAAGCCCTAAACCCTAAACCCTAAACCCTGGACCCCGGACATACTCCGCACTCCCGTTGGGTGAAGGCACCGATGCGCTCGGCGCCATCCTCCTGCCGGGGTTTCCTCGGCTTGGCTCCACGTTTGGCGCTGAGGGTTTCGGGTGTAGGGTTTAGGATTTAGGGTTTAGGGTTTAGGGTTTAGGGTTTCCGGCTTGGGCTTTAGAGCTGTGTTTTTTAGGTCTTTTTGACAGCCGCCTAGCAGCCTCGCAACCACACTGCAGGGATGAAAAACGTCCACACTGTCCACTGAACTAGAGAATGGTTTAGGCGCTGTCTCTGATGTCTGAGCAAATGCGTGCGACTGCACTGTGATCCAGCACATCATCGGGACAAACTCGCTCGCAGCACTAAAACCATAGGGAGGTTTTAGGGTTTCGGGTTTAAGGGCGTTTTTTTGCGTTTGGGAAGTTTTCAGGGTTTAGAGTTTAAGGTGTAGGGACAGAAAAAGGGTTCAGGGTTTGGTGGGTCCTTCTTGGACTGTCCTGCACAAGAGGGGCACTGCGATTTGGCAAGGGTGTCGTCTTTTTTTGCTACATAAGGGGGTTTCCGAAATTGGGGGTACCTTATTGGGGTCCTCATTATGAGGGACTCCTACTATTTGGGGGTCCATTCTGTCCCCTATCTTCGTAAACCCCCAAATATACCTCCCAGATGCCAAATGTGACTGGCACGCTTGAGGGAGTTAGGGACTTTTTGGGATTTAAGGCGGGCGAAACGGGTTTCGGGTTCAGTGTTTAATCAGGGTTTAGGGTTTAGGGTTTAGGGTTTAGGGTTTAGGGTTTAGGGCAACCCAGCGCCCAATGTGTGAAGGGTTCCCTGTTTGCCATGCACAGCCAGGTGCGTCGAGCTGTCAACGGAGCACAAGGACTTCACGTTCTCCTGGAAGTCAGCGTGGCCCGAGCCCCATCCGAAGAAAAGAGCCCTAAATCCAATACAGAAGCCTGAAAAAAAAAAAGCCAACACTCTCCCGATAGAAGCCCTACAGGGTTTAGGGTTTGGGATTGAACAAGGGTTTGAGGCACTAACTACCAACAGTACCCATTCCATTCAATTAGGCTCCTTCATATGGTCGCTTCTCTAAAATCATGGTCCCTTCGGGGGTCCTTAATATAAGGCGGCCCTATTTAGGGCACCCCAGAAAAGAACCAGAATTTGCAAGACTGACCATATAGCATGTCACACTGCCCAAAGCTGCGCTTGGAAAAACCCTAAACCCCAAACCCTAATTCCTAATTCCTAAACCTTAAACCCTTCCTCGTTGAAGCCAACTTCGTTGGACAGGGCCACGAGCGTGTCCTCACCTTGGTTTTTTCAAGGGATTTAGAGTTGTAGCCTTAAGGTTGTACCCTCTAAGGTTTCCCTTAGCATACTCAAACCCTAAACCCTAAACCCGAAACCCTAAACCCTAAAACCCTGATATACCCTAAGATGCCCTCATACTCCCCTAGAGGATGACAAAGGGTCAACCTCAGGGGCCCCAGGAAGAACGGTTTGGGGTTTGGGGTTTAGGGTTTGGGGTTTAGGGTTTAGGGTTTAGGGTTTAGGGTTTAGGGTTTAGGGTTTAGGGTTTAGGGTTTAGGGTTTAGGGTTTAGGGTTTAGGGTTGAGGCCATGGCAGGCCGAAGCCCTCAGGGTTTGGGGGGTTGGGGTTTGGGGGCATACACAGATGTCAGATGTGATCGTATCCAACGAGCCTTCGTCAGAAGTCGGTACGCAGCTGTTCTGTCCAGGGGCTCGTGGCGGTCTTCTAACCCCGAACCCTTGTTTGCAAACCCTAAACCCAAAAACCCTAAACCCTGAACCCTAAACCCTTGCGAACCTGGAAGCCGCTTCATGCCAGGACTGAATGCCGCGCCAGAACCCTAAACCCTAAACCCAAAACCCACTAAACCCTAAACCCAAAAACCTAAACCCTGAACCCTAAACCCTAAACCCAAAACCCAATAACCCAAAAACCTAAACCCTGAACCCTAAACCCCTAAACCCTAAACCCTAAACCCTAAACCCTAAATCCTAAACCCAAAACCCACCAAACCCTAAACCCTGAAGCGCTGCGGGCTTCGCCTTGAGGGTCTCGAAAACTTCCCACACAAAGCTGCCGAGAAGCAAAGGAGCAGCATGTAGCACGGAACCTTGGCTGCACTCAGTTTAGGGGTTTGGGGTTTAAACCCTAAACCCCAAACCCTAAACCCTAAACCCTGAACCCTGAACCCCCTAAACCCTGTAGCTGCCGTATTAAGAAACCCAGTAAACCCCAAAAGGCTACAGTAAAGCACCACAAAGGAACGACTCCATCCGCATAGGTGTTGTCGTCTCCGTTCCTTGGGCCAGGAGGAACCCGTATACGGGACCTCAGGAGTTACTTAGGGGGTTCCTTAGGGGCTACTTAGGTATACAGGGACTATATGAGGATATATATATATATATATATGTATATGTATATATAAGGATATATGTAGGGGTTCTATAGGGGAACAAGATGAAGGGTCATTGGAGGGAGCTTGGGCTTCCCGTCTTGCAAGGGTTTCGGGTTTAGGGGCTGCGATTCGCAGAACGACTGCAAGCTGGTGAGGCTCCAGGGTTTAATTTAGGGTTTAGGGCTTAGGGTTTAGGGCCTAGGGTTTAGGGTTTAGGGTTTAGGGCTTAGGGCTTAGGGTTTAGGGTTTAGGGCTTGGGGCGCAAGGTTTTCCACCTCACGTCTCCCCCTGATGGCTTCCCCTCCTCCCTGGACATGCTCTCTTGGCGTGCAAATGTGCGCGAGGGATGGACCTGGAACCTCAGACCCAGACCCCTCCAAAAGCAACGCTTGACATGAATCGCGCGCCTACTGGCAAAGCAAATGACGGCCAGGCTTCTGCAGCAGCTCGAACACAAAGTGATGCTGCTCGCGGTACCTCTGCGATCACAACATCACGTCATGCGAGCAGAAACCGCCTATGTAGGATTCTGGGTTTAGGGCTTAGGGTTTAGCCGCAAGTTTGAGGCAGTGTGCTGAGTTTGTTGAATCGCTGGATGGCTGTTCTGGCCTTTTGTTTCTTTCTTTCAGAAGCCACGCTGGTTCGCCAAGGGGCCGAACGAATTCTGGGACCCTTGACTAAGTCCTCAACTCTGGCTAGATAGGAGGCCGCCAAAAACACAACCGGAAACACACCGATTGTTCCCGTCTGCGGCAGCTAAGAGCTTAGTATGGGCATCGGCTTTCGAATTGGATATCGCTGGACTGGAGCAACACATTCAATATGGGGTATCGCTTTGTCATGAAGTATCCAAACTCCAACCCCCCCCCCCCCCAGTGCCCACTACTGCTCATGTTTTTTCGCAAGTAGATGTATTGCGATTACTATAAAGACTACGTACTCGTCGTGATTACCCTGAACCCTAAACTCTAAGCCCTAAGCCCTAAGCCCTAAGCCCTAAACCCTGAATAACTCTTCCCCTCAGACCAGACCCCACGAATATCAAAAGTCTTTGAAGCAGAGGCCTGGGACAGGCTAAGGCGCAAGTCGTCGCCCAGACGTTTCAGAGCCCCCCCTGGCGCACATCAGAACACGTGTGCACACGTGGCAGAAGAGGGGCTTAGGTGTAGGGCTTAGGTACTCGGGACTACTACGTACCAGACCACCAACAAACGCAAGCAAACAAGGCTACAAGTAACACAACGGAGGCCTAGCGGGTTAGGGTTTGGGGCTTATAGGGGACACTGGCAAGGTGTTTACCCACCTGGAACCAAAAACACTAGGCCGAGGTTCACCCCCGTGGGTTTCAACGACCTGGGACTACATTCCGGGTTTAGGGTTTTAGGGGGCATATTGCATGAAGCAGGAACACGCCCCCAAACCCCAAACCCTAAACCCTAAACCCTAAACTCAAAGCTAGATAAGTCGGCTGCCAGCTCCAGGAACTGCCACTAAGCAGGCGAATTCATTTCATATAGGTGCCAAAGTTCGGGCGCGCTTCTTTCCATTCCAGCCCCTTCCCGCATCATAGTTCGATTGGCGGTCAGCCGTCCTCTTCCGCCTATTTGCTGGCGCCATCTCCGCTGCCTTGTCGAGGATGTCACGTGAGCTGCGAGCCTTATCTGCTGCCGCCTCTTTCGCGTCTTCTTCTGATGAACCCGCCCGTAACCAATGAACAGGAAACCCCAAACAATGAACCCGAACAATCGACCCTCCGCAACAAATGCTAGACAAAAAACCCTAAACCTCAAAATCTAAACCTTGGCTCCTCCCAACCCTAAACCCCCTAAACTCTAAACTCTAAACCCTAAACCCTAAACCCTAAACCCTAAACCCTAAGGCTGGGTGCCTAGGTTGCGCTGAAGCTGCGCCGCGTCGCTCTGATTCAGGCAGAAGCCCTGGCGGATCTCCTGGGCATCCGAAGCGAAAAGAAACCACCGCTAAGGGTTTAAGGTTTAGGGTTTAGGGTTTAGGGTTTAGGGTTTAGGGTTTAGGGTTTAGGGTTTAGGGTTTAGGGTTTGGGGTTTTAAGGTTTAAGGTTTAGGGTTTAGGGTCTAGGGTTTAGGATTTAGGATTTAGGGTGTAGGGTGAAGGGTTTAGGGGTTTAGGGTGTAGGGTTTAGGGTTTACGGTCTAGGGTTTAAGGTTTAGGGCTTTAAGGTTTAGGATGTAGGATGTAAGGTGTAGGGTTTAGGGGTTTAGGGTGTAGGGTTTAGGGTTTAGGGTTTAGGGTGATAGTTTAAGAAGAGTTCATGGTGGATATGAAGCTCGTATGCGCTATTACACTGTAGAAGGCAGGGTAGTGCTGGTGATGCGGGTGGTTTGCAAAAGCATTTTTCGCCTAAGGGGTGCATAGGGGTTTAGGTTTTAGGGTTTAGGGTTCAGGGTTTAGGGTTTGGGTTTAGGGTTCGGTTTAGGGCTGAGGGCGCGCCGTCGTGTATTTAAAATGGGGTTTAGGGTTTTGGGTTGACATTTCCTTAGATTCCCTGGTGCCTGCGAGACAAAAAGAACGCCCGTCTCTTTGTTTAGGAGGGCTCTGAAGGGATCGGCGAGCGCAATACTCAAACCTACCTTTCTCGTAACCCTACACCCTAAACCCTAAACCTCAAACCCTAAACCCTAAACCTCGAACCCCTGCGGATGCACACCAAAGAGGTTTCCCTTAAGATGCTCCCAGTATGCCCCTTCCATTCCCTTAGAGGATGAAGGGCACAGCCTCAGTGGTCCATGGTAGGAGTCCCTTGAGGTAGAAAAAACTAAACCCTAAACCCTAAACCCTACACCCTACCTGTGCGCAGGCTATGCTATATGAAACAAACTCAGGCAGCCAGGAGCATTTGGAGGGTTTAGGGTTTAGGGTTTAGGGTTTAGGGTTTAGGGTTTAGGGTTTAGGGTTTAGGGTTTAGGGTTTAGGGTTTAGGGTTTAGGGTTTTAGGTTTTAGGGCTTAGGAGGGTTTAGGATTGAGGGCTTAGGGTTTGGCAGGGCTGAGTGCAGGGCTGAGGGGTCGAGGCTCCCCTGCTCCCCCGACCCGCCTGCAGAATCTGGTACTTCTCGCCTTCAGCCAGGCTCGCCTTGGGGTTCAGGGTTGAGGGTTTGGGTTTTAGGGTTTGGGAGGTTTAGGGGTGTGGTGCCCTAAACCCTAAACCCCTAAACCCTAAACCCTAAACCCTAAACCCTAAACAACGCCCGGGCGCGGGCGCCGCCACGGCCGGCGCCGCCACGGCCCCCGTCTCGGGGGCCGTCAGCTTCTCCTCGTTCATGGGTTCCCCTGCTACCCTAAACCCTAGAAGCCCTAGAAGCCCTAAACCCTAAACCCTAAACCCTAAACCCTAAAAGCCCTAAACTTAACCTTGGGCCCCAGGAGCACTCCAAATCCTAAACCCGCAGCCCCGGCACCGAGAAACCCTCTGAATAGCCCAGAACCCTCTTTTCTGCTACACCCTTTTTTCCCAAACACCCTGAACCCGAAACCCTGAATCCTAAACCCAAAGCCCTTGAACCCGAAGCCCTGAACCTCAAAAAAACAAAAAAAAACTGAAACTTTAAACCCCCCCCGCCCAAAAAAAATCAAAATAAATAAGTGAAGATCCCAAAAGTCCTAAAGCCCCAAAAGCCCCCAAAACCCCAGACCCCTTTGCACCCAAAACCCCAAACCCAAAACCTCAAACCCAAAACCCCAAAACCCTATGCCCCAAACCCCCAACCCGAAACCCCAAACCCCAAGCCAAAAAAAAACCAAACCCCAAACCCTACACCCCAAACCCCAAACCCTAAACCCCAAACCCTAAACCCCAAACCCTAAACCCCAAACCCTAAACCCCAAACCCCAAACCCTAAACCCCAAACCCTAAACCCCAAACCCTAAACCCCAAACCCTAAACCCCAAACCCTAAACCCCAAACCCTAAACCCCAAACCCTAAACCCTAAACCCTAAAAAGTCCTCCTGGGCCTCTGGAGCTGCCGAAGCCCCGGCGGCCTCCGTGGGCTCCGGCGAGCGTGCGCTGGGAGCCGGCTCCTGGCTTCTGGCTTTGTTTGGGGTTTAGGGTTTAGGGTTGAGGGTTGCGGGTTTAGGGTTGAGGGTTTAGGGTTTAGGGTTGAGGGTTGAGGGTTGAAGGTTTAGGGTTTAGGGTCTAAGGCCTAGGGTTTAGTTTAGGGCGAATGGTTTGGGGCTTAGGGTTTGAGGGTTTAGAGGCTTGTCGGTTCCGTCGGGTTTGTATGGCTTGTAGGTTTGCAGGGCTTGTAGGGCTTGTGGGGCTTGTGGGGCTTGTATGGTTTGTAGGTGTCAAGGGCTTGCAACAGTAGGGTTTGTAGGGTTTGTTTTTGCGGGCATGGCTTGGGGTTTGGGGTTTCGAGCACAGGGTTCAGGGCTTAGGGTGTAGGGTTTAGGGTTCAACATCTCAAGTCCAAGCATTCACTAGTCAAGCAGCTTGTCAAGCATTGGAAAGAAAACCCACCCACCCAAGAAGCCCATAACATTGAGAACATATAAAGTTCGCTCAATACATTCCCAGCAGGCTTACAGTTCAAAAGTTCAGTCGGCGCAAAACCCGAAGTCTAACCCTAAACCCTGCCCCAAACCCTAGGGCCCTAACCCCCCGAGGATCCTAAAACCCGCCGGCTCAGGAGCCTCTATAGGGAGCACCCCAGAAATAAATAACCCTCTGCCCCAACCCTACAACCCTGAACCCTATGCCCCAAACCCTAAGAGCCCTAAACCTTGTGCCCCATATGCTAAGGGCCTTGAACCCCCTCGGCCCAAACTCTAGGGGCCCTAAACCCCTTGTTGCCTTAAACGCTGTGCCTCCAGGCCCGGGCTGGGTCCTGTGCCCCTAGGCCCCTGTGGGGGAGGGGAATAGAATTTACCCAAAGAGCCCAATATAGCTTAATTAAGGAATATACCTTAAATCATATAGGGATCCTCAATATGATCTAAGGTATATTCCTTAATTAAACTATATTGGGCTCTTTGGGTATACGGCAGAAATGACCCCGTCATTTTTCAAATTCTGGCTCAGGCCCAGGAAAAAAAACACAATATGCCGACAAAGGGTGTCAGGGTTTAGGGCCCCAGGAAAAACAATATGCCGACGAATCCCATTAGGGTTTTAATATCCTAGTAAGAGAGGGTTGAGGGTTTAGGGTTTAGGGTTTAGGGTTTAGGGTCCATAAACCCTACTTGCGATTTGATGCCCGGGCTGTTGGGAGCCGAAATCCTTTTGAACCCAGATTCGGCTCCCTAGACCCTGTAAACCCTTAAACCCTTAAACCCTGAAACCCTTAAACCCTTAAACCCTTAAACCCTCAACCCTGAAACCCTTAAGCCCTTAAACCCTTAAACCCTGAACCCTTCTCCCTCCTCCTCCGCCACGTGCCCACGGCCCAGGGCCTTCAGGAAGTCGGCCTGTGGGTCGAGGGTATGGCCGCCTTGAACCCCTAAGCCTCCTTGTTTAGGGTTTAGGGTTTAGGGTTTAGGGTTTAGGGTTTAGGGTTTAGGGTTTAGGGTTTAGGGTTTAGGGTTTAGGGTTTAGGGTTTAGGGTTTCGAATGGTTTCGGCTTTCTTGGTAAGTTGTTGCGCTCCCCTGTTATTCGATTCCGAATCAGCCCGCTCAAGGCCATGGCAGCATTTTGCAGTTTCGTTGGCTATCTTCTTCAGTGCTGCCGGTCCGATGATGTCAGCGGCACGTTGCATGACACCGGCTTGGACTTCGGACTTCAGGGCGAATTGCGCCGTCAAAGGTCTGGTAGGGTGCTTCTGCACTCGGGGCCACGACGCTCTTTGTGCCGAACCCTAAACCCTAAACCCTAATCCCTAAACCCGAAACCCTAAACCCCAAACCCTAAACCCCAAACCCCTGACCGGGCTCCGCCAATTTCGTACCAACAAGTCCGGTGACCACTGTGTGCCGTCTCCCCCATACTTCAGAACGACCCCTAGCCACAAAAAGCACCCAAAGAGCCCACTATAGCTTAATTAAGGAATATACCTTAAATCATATTAAGGATCCCTATATGATGTAAGGAATATTCCTTAATTAAGCAATATTGGGCTCTTTGGGCAAGCTTTGGAGCTCTGAGGGAAGGTAAGCCCTCAACCAGGAGGGTGAAAAGAATTTAGGGTTTGGGGTTCGGGGTTTAGGGTCTAGGGCCAGCGACACAAGGCCGGCGGCAGGCACCACCCCGGCACGCCTGAAGGTGCGTGCGGGAGGCGGGAGGGGTTTAGGGCTTCCAGTTCAGCTTCGGGTTCCTTCAACCCTCTTACCCTAAACCCTAAACCCTAAACCGTGGCCCTAAACCCTAAAACCCGGAACCCTAGGAAGCCTCAGCTTGGAACCTGACGGCCCCATACACTCTGCGCTCCCCTTTATAAACCCTAGAGTTTAGGGTTTAGGGTCTAGGGTTTAGGGTTAAGGGTTACGGGTTTAGGGTTTATGGAGTCCAGCATTTGACCCAAACCCTCGAAACCTTGCAGTTTAGGGTCTCTGGGTTTAGGGTACCCCCGAATTAAGGACCCTTGTTAAAGATCCTCTAAGGGAATCTCATAGGGGTACATCCTTAGGACTCCCTTGCTTATCGGGTTCAAGGTTTAGGGGTTTAGGGTTTGCGTCACAGCATTTGTGGCTACGTCTTCTTCTGACCTTCCCGGCATTCACCCATCCCTCGCTGGAAAGGATTCTGGACGGTAGCTGACGAACCCGCGTCTACGATTCGGAGTTTGCAAGGCTTTTATGCTTTAGATGAGAAGGGTTTGTGGTTTAGCGTTTAGGGTTAAGGGTTACTAGGGTTTGGGGTTTACGCAGTGTTCAGGCTTTTTGGGATTTAAGGGCCTACGGTGTCCAAACGGAACCCAACAAACCCCTACTTTAAACCCAAAACCCTAAACCCCTAAACCGAAACAAAACTAAACCCTCAACCCTAAATAAAAGGCTGGAACCATATGGTACCCCCCCCCTCCAAAACCCCACGTTAAAGAAAAAGATCGGCGATCATCGATGTTTCCTATGACAGGCTTCGACATGATGCATTTGAATAACTAAATTGTGTAAATCCTGAAAGGGGGGGCTTTGATTTATTTGAAGCAGGTGGGAGAATTGAATAGTTAAAATAATGAAAATAATTAACTAGATTAGTTAATTAAACTAATTAAGCCTATTTAAATGAATGAGATTTTAAATACTCTAAATCCTGAAAGGCCGGGGGGGGGGGGCAGCTCCTTCCTTCTGAGGGGGTTTCAATACTTTAAATCTTTAAATATGAAGCCCCTATTGAAACATGAAGGCCCCATCAGATTTAAATTATCTCTTCTTTTTTTACGTTCCCTTCGCGGGAGGGGGCCAGGCCCCGCCCCCCCCATCAGGATTTATTAAACTATTTAAAATATTAGAAATATTGAGTTTTTTAAATGATTTAATTAAACAATCTCCCCGAATTAAATAATTTGAGTATGAAGGTCTCTATTTATATATGAAGGCCCCTCCATATTTACTTTATCTAATTCTCTTCCCCGAATTAAGTAATGTAAACATGAAGGCCCCTCCACATTCAAATTCTTGACTTTGGGGGAGGGGGGGGAGACTTAAATAATCAAAAATCTAAATAGTTTGAATACATCAAATCCTAAGAAATGGAGGGGGGGTAGCTCCCCCCCTTCTGGAGGGAATGAAACAGCTAATCTTTTATATGAAGATCCCTATTTAAATATGAAGGCCCCTTCAGATTTAAATGATTGAATTCCCCCGGTGGGAGGGGGCCAGAAAACATTAATGTAAATAAGCTAGATAATTTAAATCCTGCAAGGGGGGAGGGCGGGGGGGGGGGCTCTCTGCTTCTGAGGGGAGTCAGATAAGTTAAATAAGTAAAAATGAAGGCACCCTCAGATTTAAACTTCATTTAATTCCCCTGCTAGGCCCTCTTTCAGGATTTAATTGTCTAAAATAGTTTCTTTATATAATTTATGTAAATTATTCAATTCCCTCCCCGAATGAAGAAATGAAATATGAAGCCCCCTTCACATGAAATTGCATACACTTGGTGAATATTTAAACACGAAGGCCCCTATTTAAATATGAAGACCCTTCCATATATACATTATTTAGTTCAGGGGGGAGAATTTATATTTTAAATAATCCAAATCTTGAAGTGGGGGGGGGCAGCTCCTGCCTTCTGGGGGGAAACAAAAAATCACACAATTTACATATGAGGCCCCTATTTAAATCTGAAGGCCCCCCCCCCTCAGATTTTTGTTCATTATTTAATTCTCCTCGCTGAGGAGGGGACCGGGGCCCTTTTTCAGGATTTAAATTATGTAAATTATTAAACTATCTATATATATATATATATATATATATATACGTTTAAGTGGCATTTAAGTCCCTCCCGAATTCACTAATTTAAATATTAAGGCCTAATTAAATATGAAGGCTCCTCTATTTCTTAAAATATTTAGATTGCTTAATTCTCCTCGCCGAATTACATAGTCTAAGTACGAAGGCCCCTATTTAAATAGCAGATTTTTGAGGCCATCAGATGATTTGATCTGTGACATGGAGAGGCAAATCTGCGATTTCAAATCTGCGAATCTGCGTTTTCTCGGGAAAAACGCAGATTTCAAATCTGCGAATCTGCGTTTTTTCGGGAAATACGCAGATTCGCAGATTTGCAGATTGGTTGGGGGCTACAAATCTGCAAATCTGCGTTTTCTCGAGGAAACGCAGATTCGCAGATTTGCAGATTAACTGGTTGGGGCTACAAATCTGCGAATCTGCGTTTTCTCAAGGAAAACGCAGATTTCAAATCTGCGAATCTGCATTTTCTCGAGGAAACGCAGATTCGCAGATTTGCAGATTGGTTTGGGGCAACAAATCTGCGAATCTGCGAATCTGCGTTTTCTTGAGGTTTCGCAGATTCGCAGATTTGCAGATTGGTTGGGACTACAGATCTGCGAATCTGCGTTTTCTCGAGAAAAACGCAGATTTCAAATCTGCGAATCTGCGTTTTCTCGAGAAAAACGCAGATTTCTAATCTGCGAATCTGCGTTTTCTCGAGAAAAACGCAGATTCGCAGATTTGCAGTTTGGTTGGGGGCTGCAAATCTGCGAATCTGCGTTTTCTCGAGAAAAACGCAGATTCGCAGATTTGCAGATTGGTTGGGGGCTACAAATCTGCAAATCTGCGTTTTCTCGAGGAAATGCAGATTCGCAGATTTGCAGATTTATTGGTTGGGGCTACAAATCTGCGAATCTGCGAATCGGTGACCTGAGACGTGGGGTTTTGGGGGGGGGGGGGGGGGGGGGTACCATATATATATATATGTATATATAGCGTATGAAAGGGGTATACAACAAGGGACCCATGTTAAGGTCCCATACTTCGGACTTCGGATCCCCTACAAAACCTTAAATCGGATGCCCTACTGAACCTTAAATAAACCCTACAGCTTTTTCAGGGTCCTTAGCAAAGGTCCCCCCCCCCCATTCTACTCCCTAAGACTCCTTAAGCTTCCCTAAGGTTCCCAAGGTACCTTCCCCCCCTAAACCCTAAACCCTAACGCTAAAGCCTAAACCCTAAACCCTAAACCCTAAACCCTAAACCCTAAACCCTAAACCCTAAACCCTAAACCCTCCCTGAGGAACCCTATAAAGCTTTGATTTCTCGAATCCTTGGGCCTCTCCGGTGGAGGGCCGAGCACGGGAGACCGAGGGCAGCGCCCACTCCTTTACCTGGATGGGTTTAGGGTTTAGGGCTTAGGGTTTAGGGTTTAGGGTTTAGGGTTTAGGGTTTAGGGCTTAGGGCTTAGGGTTTAGGGTTTAGGGCTTAGGGTTTAGGGCTTAGGGCTTGGGGTTTGGGGTTTAGGGTTTAGGGCTTAGGGCTTAGGGTTTAGGGTTTAGGGCTTAGGGTTTAGGGCTTAGGGCTTAGGGTTCAGGGTTTAGGGTTTAGGGTGTAGGGTGTAGGGTGCACGGTGTAGGTTTATAGGGTTTAGGGTTTAGGGTTGAGGGTTTCGGGCTTAGGGTTTAGGGTGTAGGGGGTTGCCCTTATCCTAACAGTCCTTTGTAGGGATTGTAGTACCCACGATTAACATCCCCACTAAGGACTGTTGGTATAAGAGGGAACATCCAAAGACACAGTTGGAGGTTGAAAAGTTGTAGTTTCACAGCGGTCCGGGCAATGATTTCTAGAAATATTAGCAGTAACATATTCAGGCCAACGAAGCAGCACATGAGCTAGCATTGATCCAAACATAAGGCATAGAGTATAGAATACTAACTAGAGCAGTAAATGGAGCCACATGTCGAGCAGAAAAACACCCCTAAACCCTAAACCCTAAACCCTAAACCCTAAACCCTAAACCCTAAACCCCAAGCAGAGGCCCAAGACGCGCCCCACTCCGCGCCAAGGGCTGCGAGTAGCGCCAGGCAGTTCGAGCGCTCGGCCGCCTGAAGACTTTGGGTTTAGGGTTTAGGGTTTAGGGTTTAGGGTTTAGGGTTTAGGGTTTAGGGTTTAGGGTTTAGGGTTTAGGGTTTAGGGTTTAGGGTTTCGACTCTTAGGGTTTAGGGTTTAGGTGGGTTCGTAGGGAATGGGGGAATGAGGTACCCTACATAACAAGGGGGCGGTTGGGGGGGGGGGGGTTCGGGTTCAGGGTTGTCATGAGTCTCAACCTTGGACCCGGGTTTAGGGTTTAGGGTTTAGGGTTTAGGGTTTAGGGTTTACGGAATAGAAGGGGGCCATATTCGGAGTATACAGAGGGAAAGCTCTTAGACATCCTGCGGGCTCCAGGTTTGACTCCTTTGAGGTTCAGGGTTTCGGGTTTCTCAGGGGTTCTTAGGGTTTAGGGTTTAGGGTTTAGGGTTTAGGGTTTGGGGTTTAGGGTTTAGGGTTTAGGGTTGAGGGTTGAGGGTTTAGGGTTGAGGGTTGAGGGTTGAGGGTTGAGGGTTTAGGGTTGAGGGTTGAGGGTTTAGGGTTGAGGGTTGAGGGTTGAGGGTTTAGGGTTTAGGGTTTAGGGTTTAGGGTTTCGGGCTGGGATTAGGTCACCCTAAACCCGGATACAAAGGGCCTGGAGGCTGAAGCGTTTCAGAGCTTTGGGGACTTTAGGGCTTGTTGGGGCTTAGGGTTGCAACCCTAAACCCTAAACCCTAAATTCTGAACCCTGAACCCTAAACCCTAAACCCTTAGGTTTGTTTTGGCTACTGGTTTCGGGGTTTGCGCCTTACTATGGCACCTGAGAGGGCTCTTGGGGGATTGCTCCACACCACTCCGTGTATTTAGGGGTTTGCTCGATAATTTGGGGTGTAGGGTTTGAGGGTTTTAGTTCTAGGGTTCTCGGGTTTAGGGTTTCGGGTTTGGGGTGTAGGTTTAGGGTTTAGGCTTTGCCGAGTTCTGGGGCGGGGGGGGGGGGCGGGGGTCTGTAGAGGTCTTTGGGGTGCTTCGCGGTTTCGCGGGGAGGGGGCGGGGGTGGGGCGAGGGGCTTCATGGGTATTAGCAATCCGTTTTTTTTAAACCTTAAACCCTACACCTTGAACCCTAATCGCAAGCCTCTGGTTTCGGGCCTGGGGGAAGGGGTTAGGGATTGGGTTTGGGGTTTAGGGTTTAATTAGGGTTTAAACTCTAACCCTTGTAGGATCGAGCCTTGGGCAACAAGCCCCAAGCCCTCCACAAATCCCCCGACGGGTTCACTTCCGCGGGGGGGGGGGGGGGGGGGGTCGGGTCACATTCGCAACTTACAGGGCTTCGTGATTTTGATGTTGGAGAAAACCTCAGGGCCGAAACCCTAGACTCCAAACCCGAAACCGAGAGGCTCAAGCCTGAATCCTAAGGCGAAACCCTAGAAAGTCTAAAGAACGGGGTGGGTGTGTGTGTGTGTGTGTGCAAAGCGGACCAACGACACTTTTTGCTTGCTCTTCCGGCAGTTCAAGCGATGAACCTTCCAAATTGGTCTAGCGAAGACACGCCAAGCAACTGGTCCTTGTGCACAAGTGCAGCAACAAGAACCCTAAACCCTAAACCCTAAACCCTAAACCCTAGGAGTCAAAGAGCGACGGAGCTCCCATCTCGGCACAGGAACAAGTTGTCCATCTAAGGCCTACCATGAGCAGGGAAGGCAACTGAATTTCGCAAAAGTAAGGGCCCCCAAGGACAGTTTCCAGAAGTAGGGCCCCGCTTTATACACCCAAGTTTTGGCAGAATCCTCCTTGAAAAGACCCAGGAAAAGGGGCCCCTCTCTCGGAAACTCTCGCATTTTCCGCTGTCGTCTCTTGCTTCCTCAAGCGGGCGCCCAGCAATAATGGTCTAGCGAAGCCGCGCCAAGCAACAGGTCTTTGCACACAAGCGCAGCAACAAGCAGTACGAGTCCGAATGAGCCGTCAGACATGCACTGGCACCCTAAACCCTAAACGCTATTCCTTAGAGTCAGAGAGGTTTTCAGGATCTCGGCAGAAGGACAAGTCAACCTATGTACGGCCTTCCGTAAAGGCAATTTCGCGGAAGTGCGACCTATCTACGGCCTTCCAGGAAAGGGACGGCAACTGAATTTCGCTGAAGTGAGGGGCGTGCAAGGACTGACACGGGAGTTTCCAGAAAGCACGGTAGGGTTTCGCTTTAGACACACAGACTATGGCGGAATCCTCCTCGAAAGGACCCCGAAAAACTAGGATGGCCCCTCTGCAACAAAATACCCAGTTGTTCTCCCTTTAACGCAGCAAGGGCACATACAACATGTCCCAAGCACACGCAGAGAAAGGGAGCCATGGACCTCGGAAACTCCCGCATTTTCTGCTGTCGACTCTCGTTTCCTCTTAAGCAGGCGCCCCTGCGATGGGCCGGTGCCACAAACCCGTACTCAAAGGCAAGTCTAAACCCTATAAACCCTCAACCCAAGCCCCTAAACCATACCACTGACGGTCGAGTGGCCGGAGACATCGATACACCGAAATGCGTGATGAGGTGGGCCGAGGCAAGACATTGAAAGCCTGAACCCCCTCCTTCAGACCTTAAAACCCTACATCCCTATGTGCACCCGTGAACAGTAACCCTGAAGACTTCGCGTCTTGGTGGTGCTGCTCTCTTTGCCCCGGCCGAGGCTGGCTACTGAAAACTAGAGACACTTCAGCTTTCCTTGGACATGGGATGCCATGCTAACTAGAGTGCTGTGCCTTTTCTTCCTGCAGATGCAGCTGTTCTCATTCTGGGTTCGCCGGTAACCTAGCCAGAAAAGAGAACAGAGTACCCGTTTTCTTGACTGGGGCTTTCAAAGCTTATGCAGTAGCGCTGTCCCGTCCAAGGGGCCGGATCAACGAAGTCCGCATGCAAGAGGTTGGGCTGGACACATGAGAGCCTCAATCCTGCAGATCTCATATGTCAAGCTCCTTGCACAGAGGTAAAGCAACACAAAGCAACAAAACGCTATAACTTGGAGTCAGAGAGGGCGACGGAGCTCCCATCTCGGCACAGGGACAAGTTGGCCTATCTACCCAAAGAGCCCAATATTGCTTATTTAAGGAATATACCTTAAATCATATTAAGGATCCCTATATGATTTAAGGTATATTCCTTAATTAAGCAATATTGGGCTCATTGGGTACGGCCTTCCATGACAGGGAGGGCCACTGAATTTCGCGGAAGTGAGGGCCCGGGCCCTGCAAGGACTGACACGGGAGTTTCCAGAAAGTACAGTAGGGTTTCCCTTTAGACACACAGACTATGGCCTCGAAAAGGACCCCGAAAAGCTAGGATGGCCCCTCTGAAAGATGTTCCGAAAGATTCTCCTCTTCTTAAGCCCAATAAGAGAAAATACAACATGTCCCAAGGACACGCGCAAAATAAGGGAGCCATGGATTTCGGAAACTCCCGCATTTTCTGCTGTCGTCTCTCGTTTCCCCTTAAGCAGGCGCACATGCGATGGGCCGGTGCCACAAACCCGTACTCAAAGGCAAGTCTAAACCCTATAAACCCTCAACCCAAGCCCCTAAACCATACCACTGACGGTCGAGTGGCCGGAGACACCGACTACACCGAAATGTGTGATGAGGTGGGCCGAGGCAAGACATTGAAAGCCTGAACCCGAAGCCCCTCCTTCAGACCTTAAACCCTACATCTCTATATATGCACCCGTTAGCAGTAACCCTGAAGATTTCGTGTCTTGGTGGTGCTGCTCTCTTTGCCCCGGCCGAGGCTACTCAAAACTAGATAAACGCTTGCCCAGGTGTCGTACAAGGAGGCGCCCCCTTGCTATACTAACACTAGTCAAGGGACTTCTCAGGCAGCCAAGTGAACCCTAAACCCGAAACCCTAAACCCTAAACCCGAAACCCTAAACCCTAAACCCCCTTTCCAGTTGCAGCTAGGGCGCCCCTCCCTGTAGGGCCCCAGACACAAACCGTGCAGCGCAGCAGCTGCTGCACTAACACAGCTAGAAGTACCCCTAAATCGGGCTATAAGTATAGCTACCATACTTATGAGTAGGGTCATAAGTACCCCTAAATGGGCTTATAAGTATAGCTACCATACGTCTAACCCTACCTATAAGCCCCCATGAACCTCCACAAGGACAGCGGAAGTCTGAAGCATCGCCTGAGGGTGTCCTGGAGGATTGCTGCTGTGTCCATCGGGTGCTCAACAGGCTCGAAGAAAGGCGCGGCCCGCCTCCGCTCATCTGCCCACAGGGATGGCAAGCTCGGGGCAGCAACGTCCTCTTCAACTTCCTCGTCTGATGCATCAAGAACGGCCCGCTCATCACCCGTCAGGAAGAACATTCTGCACTTCTCATCCCAGCTGATCGCGTCCAAGAAGGACTTCTCCTCTGCCTTGAGATAATATTCTTCCAATCCGATGGCTCGGTCCATCAGTGCGAGTTGGAATCGCTCCGTGCGTGGAGAGCACTGCTGCTTGCCTTGGACATGGGATGCCATGCTACCTAGAGTGCTGCTCGGGAGCACGATGAGCTGGCAGAGCCACTTGCCAGAATGGCTACGGAGCTTTGGGATCCGGTGCGGGTTAGGCGTTCAGTTTGGGGTTGGGGGTCTAGCACCCTGGCTACACCCTAAACCCTAAACCCTGATCAGAGAACCGTCGGGACTTGTAGACAGAACTGCACGACCCTGGACCTTGCCACTTAAGGCTGCTATCATTGCCCCCCTTCCCCTTCCCCTCCCATTGTATGATGTATGCTGTCAGAAGACTATATGCTTATGTAATTTTATGATTAGAGGTGATCTATTGTTTACTACAATATTGTGATATTATTGTAGCAGACCTTATATTCATATATTGTCATATAATGAAAAAACCCATATTGCTACATCCCCCTCCCCTTAGCATGGGGGGGGGCCGAAAATGTAAATTACATTTTCGGGCTCGGGAGACGAGGAGAAACAATAAATGTAAAATCCTATGCGTGGGATTGCTTGGGATATGAGATATGCGTGGGATTGCTTACCTTCCTCCCCTAGTTACCCTACCCTGCAGCACAAACCTGAAAATGTAAAAAGTATTGTTTTGCATTTATGCGCCCCCCCCCCCCATTTTACATTTATTAAGGGGTAGGGGATATTGCTACGTTTGCATTATTGCTTTTCACATATTATCTGGTTCTTATACTACATCATACTATATTATGGCATTGCCCTGGTAACGAAAATTGCGATGAACAATTGTCGCTTGCGCCACGCAGGCCACGCTCTTCGAGACGTGCCACAAAACGCAAACCCGTGCGGCCATGGAACGTCGCCAAAACCACCCTCCCCAGAAAACGTCAAAAAGAGTTGCCTTGGAATAAAAAGGGGTGCCCTTTCTGGTGTAAAGGGGCTTCTACGGGAACCTAAACCCCCTAAACCCTAAACCCTAAACCCTAAACCCTAAACCCTAAACCCTAAACCCTTTCTAGTTTACAGGGGCTGATAAAAGGGGACCTAAATCCTGAAAAAGGGAACAAGGGGCCTGGTGTGGCTCCTAGGTGTGCAAACAAAGAAAACAAGGTTTAGGGTTTAGAGGGTTTAGGGTTTAGGGCTAGGGTTTAGGGTTTTGGGTTTAGGGCTTAGGGTTTTAGGGTTTAGGGTTTAGAGGGTTTAGGGTTTAGGGCTTAGGGCTTAGGGCTTAGGGTTTTAGGGTTTAGGGTTTAGAGGGTTTAGGGCTTAGGGTTTTAGGGTGTAGGACATGCTGCGCACGCGTCGAATCCCCCCACGCAGGCCCATGTTTTCGGGAACGCGCCTCTCCCGACGACGACGGACGCGACGTCCCAGAACGCAAGTTTGACGGAATTGAACTTGTCAGAACGAACCCTCAACGCCAATCCCAACACCTCAAACCCCAAACCTTCCAAGCCCCAAACCTCAAGCCCTAAACTCTAGATCCCTAAACCCTAAACCCCAAACCCCTGGACCCTTAACTCTAAATCCCTGCCTTTAGCCCTGGCTCCCGGTGCCCTAAACCACCTGGGGCCCTGATCCCTGGCTTAGAACCCAAGATTCCTTCATGACCAGGACTTTTTGATAGAAGGAACGGATACTGTGGAGTTTGGGGTTGAGGCTGTAGGGCTTAGGGCTTAGGTTTCAGGGTTTAGGGTTTAGGGTTTCGGGTTTCGGGTTTCGGGTTTAGGGTTTGGGGTTTAGGGTTTAGGGTTTCGGTTCAGGGCTTAGGGTGGAGAGGTTTAGAATTGGCCTGGGCCGGCCATTCGCAAGGCCTCGTTTCATCAGTATGTGTTTGGTATCACCCTCCCAGAAGCCCTTTCCATGTGAACTTTACATCCATTTGTCTCACTTGACTCGGCACGTCTACATGCGTGCTCATCCGATCCCGGGGGTCCCTGGACGCTGTGGCGTGGCGAGGGGCCAGGACCCTCCCGGTCGGGTGCCCTGGGGACCCCTGAGAGCTCGAAAAAACCCAAACCAAAACGTTTCATTAAGGTCTCAATATTCATAAGTAGAGAAGGTTTGGGGTTAAGGGTCTAGGGCTTAGGGCTTAGGCTGTAGAGACTTTAGGGCTTTAGGGCTCTAGGGCTTTCGGGCTTTAGGGCTTCGGGCTTGGGGTTTAGGGTAGGGCTGGGCTAGTAGGGTTACCCTGGCCCTCAACTAGACCCTAGACCCTAAGCCCTAAGCCCTAAACCCTAAACAAAGGTAACGCCGCTGATTGCGGCCCCGCACGTTTTGCGGGTGTCTTGTTGCTGTCGGACACCAGAAAACGCGGAAAACTCTGGTTTTTTTGTGTGTCGCATTCGCGGGACGCACTATGGTCAAAATCACCACTGGCACCATGGGCTCGGTGCTCTTGAGCGCGAAAACACTGTGCACAGCGATGTTTTCAAGACGCGTGCATGGCACCCAAAAAAGTGCTTGCTTTTCGAGCGCTGTTTTCGCACGAAAACACTGCGCACAGCGTTCTTGCGCTCATGTTGTACAAAGTGGCAAAATGTGTACAGAGAGGCAAACATGCTGCAAATACCAGCATTAGTGCTTGTGATCGTGTGCCTGCTTCCATAATATGTTGTATAGAGAAGCAAAAATGCTGTAAATACCAGTGTTTGGGGCATTGTCGCCAAAGGCACGAACGCTTGTGACCTCGTGTCTTGTTCCAGAAACGTCAAACATCCCTTGGCAAAAACGCTGTAAATAGCGATGTTTTGGGCAGGATCGCCATTTTGACGGACGTAATTACCCCCCCCCCCCCAAAGGCCGAAAACCGGAAACCTGCCGAAACCTTCGGGGCCGCAATCAGCGGCGTTAGCCTAAACCCTAAACCCTAAACCCTACACCCTAAACCCTAAACCCTAAACCCTACACCCTAAACCCTAAACCCTAAACCCTAAGCCAAACCTGAAACCTCACACCCTACGAACCCTACGAACTCAGAGCCCCTTGGAAACCCTCTGCAGCCCGCCTCGCAGCAGGCAGCTTCCCAGCCGATCTCCTCCTGTCGGGCTATGGGTTATGGATTGTGTTTTCTTAGGGTTTAGGGTTTAGGGTTCAGTGTTTAGGGTTTCGGGTTTCGGGGTTAGGGTTGAGGGTTGAGGGTCCGCCGACCCTGGCGGCGTGTTGGATGGGAAAAGGAGGTGAAAACCTCCCTCTTTCCCTCCGCGGGGCGTACCCGGTCAGCTTTTCCATGGAGGGCCAGGCCACCCACACCGCATAAACTCACGGACCATAGGCGGTTTCGCACAGGACATAGGGGCCGTTTGGGAAAAAACCCGCAAAAAAAATCCGCCCCACCTCCTACCCCCCCCCCCCCCCCCCCCCCCCCCCCCCCCCCCCCCCCCCCCCCCCCCCCCCCCCCCCCCCCCCCCCACGTTTCACAGAGGCTCAAGCAAATCAACTTTTGGCATCCTTTGAGCTGACGAGCGCGTTTAAACCTTTCAACTATGCTCCAGCGGGGTCGGCGGCTTGAGCCGGTGGCTCTTAAATTTAGGGTTTAGGGCGTGGAGTTTAGGAGTGTGGGTTCCGGATCCCTCTAGAGGCACTTGTAGCACAGAAGTGCAGGCCTTTCTGCTTTCTAGACATGCGGACGATGTTGGTTTCTTCAGCCACCCTGGACCCTAAATGCCACCACAGCGATACGCCAGTCGCGCGTTCTGAACTTGAAGTCTTCGGGGCTTTGGGGTGTCAGTAAGGTTGACTTCGACGCAGTCCGACCTAAAACTTTGAAAGATCCCGAGCCCTTTCTTGCAGACACCTGCACGCCGACTCCTGGGCATTAGGCTTCAGACTTCTGGGGGTTTCGGCGTTAGAGGCCAACTAGCCACGTCCTGAGGGGTTCAGGAGTTCATGGCCCACATTGCAGATCATGTAAGAGAGCTAGTGCAGGCCGGGAAATTGTGAGCACTCCAAGGAGTGCTAAAAGCCGCCCCCAACCCCGTCTCCCTCCCACTCTCTCCTATCTCTCTCTCTCTCTCTCGCTCTCCCTCTCTCTCCCTCTCCCTCTCTGTCAGCTGCGAAAACCTCGACCCTGAACCCCAAATTGACCCTTTCTGAACAACCCTTCCCGCCCTAAACCCTAAACCCCAAACCCTAAACCCTAGTCCTAGAACCCTAAACCCTAAACCCGAAGCCCCAAACCCTAACCCAAAGAGCCCAATATTGCTTAACTAAGGAATATTCCCTAAATCATATAGGGATCCTTAATATGATTTAAGCTATGTTGCTTAATTAAGCTATTTTGGGCTCTTTGGGAAATTCTAAACCAAACCCTAAACCCAAGTCCTAGAATCCTGAGGCCTCAACCCCCGGACTCCGCCTTCAGGCACGGCAGGAGGGCCTCCGCGCCGATGTCGACCCGCAGCCTCGAGCATCGAGGGTTTTGTCCTTTGGGCCTTTTCAGGGTTTAGCGCTTAGGGCTTAGGGTTTAGGGTTTAGGGTTCAGGGTTTAGGGTTTAGGGTTTAGGGTTTAGGGTTGAGGGTTTAGGGTTTAGGGTTTAGGGTTTAGGGTTTAGGGCGTAGCTTCTTTTGGGAAACCTCCCCCCCGGACACCCGCTTCAGGTCGTAGATGCTTGGCGGGGGTGCCCCGTGGGGAGGGTGAACCCTGACATGAACCCTCAACACCCTAATCCCTAAACCCTAAACCCTAAACCCTAAACCCTAAACCCGGAACCCTAAACCCTAAACCCTAAACCCTAAACCCTAAACCTCAAACCCGGCACAGGGGGGCTTCAGGGCTCTCCGTAAGACCTCGGAGGCAGCACCCGCAGGGTCGCCACAGTGAAGGCTGCCGCCACCGCCACAGCAGGCTCCGCCACACCTTTTGGGATTCTTGGTTTAGGTTTAGGGTTTAGGGTTTAGGGTTTAGGGTTTAGGATTTAAAGTTAGGGTTTAGGGTTTAGGGTTTACGGGGTTTAGGGGGGTTAGGGGGTTTAGGGGGTTTAGGGGGGTTAGGGGGTTTAGGGGGTTTAGGGGGTTAAGGGGGTTGGGGTTTGTAGTGAAAAACCAACAAAGTACCCTTTTGGGGACCTAGAACCAAAAAATGGTAAAAGGGTACCACTGGGCCACCAAGGATTGATAGGGTTTCGGGTTTAGGGGGTTGCAAGGTTCAGAGCTTTAAGGGTTAAACCCTAAACCCTAAACCCCAAACCCGAAATCCTAAACCCGAAACACTAAAACTCGAAACCCTAAACCCGAAACCCTAAACCCCAAACCGCTGGGCCGGCTCTCTGGCTTCTTGTCCAAGTGGCGCTCCTTGAGGCTCCGCAAGCCGCCCCTCACGTAGAAGGCCAGGGCCTGAAAATAGGAGGGGGTGTTGGGGTTTGGGGTTTAGGGTTTAGGGTTTAGGGCTTAGGGCTTAGGGCTTAGGGCTTAGGGCTTAGGGCTTAGGGCTTAGGGCTTAGGGTTTAGGGTTTAGGGTTTAGGGTTTAGGGTTTAGGGTTTAGGGTTTAGGGTTTATCCTGAGTGGGTACTTGGAGGTTCAGGGTACTTAGTGACCAATTCTATGTGTAGTTAAAACCCACTGATAAGCCCCTGAAGTACCCTAATGGGCTTGTAATTGGGTGATACGTACAGCCAGAATTGGGTTGCTAAGTACCCTGAACCTCCAAGTAGGGTTTAGGGCTTCGGGCTGAGGGTTACTCGAAGGTAGGGTCCAGGGTTTAGGGTTGAAGCTTTAGGGTTTTCGGGTTCAGGGTTAAGGCACAGGGCTGGGTGGAGGGATGTCTGATTGCGAAGAAACAGAATGTAGGGGAGGGGGCTGAACTCTCACCCTCTACCTAGACATCCCAAGGCCCTGCAAACACGGGGTTTGTAACATTCGGGTTTAACTAAATTCTAGGTTGATGGATTCTTACCCCAGCGACAGAACCCACACGACAGGAACATCACGATTGCACGGCCCATCCCCTATTGGTGGTTCGAGGAGAGGAATTTGCCGCCCTCGGCCCAAAAGCAAACCCTAGACATACGAAAGCGCTGAAGATTGCTGAAGCCCTAAACCCTAAACCCTAAACCCTAAATTGCACCAGGCTCTCAGCTTTAGTGTTCTACCCCTAAACCCTCAGGCTCTTCGAGCTTGAGTTTGCCCACCTGCACCCCGAACCCTTGAGCCCTAAACCCTGACTTCAAAGTAACCCTCAAACCCTAAATTCAGAGTAGCCCTAACTTAAACCCTGAAAGCCTAAACCCTGAAACCCCCCCCCAACCCTAACTTTAGAGTATTAAGTTTAAACACTAAAACCCTTTAAAACCCTAAAGCCTGAAAACCCCAAATCCTAACTTTAGACTTAAACCTTGCAAGCCCTAAGCCCTGAAACCCCGCAACCCAAAATCTTGAGCATGACCCTAACAACTTAAACCTTTAAACCCTACACCCTGAACCCAACCCAAACTTTAGGGTAAACTTTAGGGTAACCCCAAACAGCCCTAATCACTTAAACACTTAAACCTTTAAAACCGACCCGACACCCTGACGGGCTTTGGGTTCTCCAGCTCCGCTGCCTCTAAACCTCGACACCCTGAGCAAACCTTTAAAACCTACAACTCCCTAAACCCTAAACCCTAAACCCTAAACCCTAAACCCTAAACCCTAAACCCGAAACCCTAAACGAGCTTGGGGTTCTCCAGCTCCCTCGCCTGGAGGTCCATGGGGTCGTCGATGCACAGCGCCAGCAGCAACGCCGCGGCCAGCCTTGCTTGGCCTTCGGCTTGACCGGGGGTTTAGGGTTTAGGGTTTAGGGTTTAGGGTTTGGGGTTGAGGGTTTAGGGTTTAGGGTTTAGGGTTTAGGGTTTAGGGTTTAGGGTTTAGGGTTTAGGGTTGAGGGTTTAGGGTTTAGGGTTTAGGATGCGGGGTCTACAATACGTCATCAAAGGCTGGTCTTGGGGGTCTAAGGGGTCCAGATGGCCAGGGGGCTTTGGGGATCTAGTGCAGGGGGTTTAGGGGGATTTCAAGGGGGTTAGGGCTTGGGGGGCTTAGGATTTAGGGTTCAGGTTTGAGAGTTTGGGGTTCAGGGCTGGGACTTGCATCTGGCGGGCCTGCTGCAACAGCTTCGCGCAGGTCCTTGCCCAGGGACCCCTAACACCGGGCTGTTCTGAGTTGTGGTCTTTGGGCTACGTCTACAAGGGCACAGATGCACCGCAAGAGACTTGGTTGCCCAGCAACCATCTTACAATCAAGGGTAGTCATGTTGGGGTTGGCTGCGTGTTTCGGGAACGTAGAACCAAAAACAGAAGTGCAACAACCTAGACCCTAAACCCTAAACCCTAACCCTAAGGCCGGCTTGAGCATTTCAGCATTTGAGCATTTAGGTTTAGGGTTTGGGGTTTAGGGTGCAGCTGGTCGCCCAACCTTAAGTGGGCAGAATCTGCCCCGCTCAGCAAGACATCCACAACTCGACATGGCCCCGCGCTCACACCCCTCGCAAGACATTCACGGCGCGTGAAGGCATGTAGGTTGGCTCCTGAAGCCCGTGACTCCTCTGAGGAAAAGTGCCTAAACCCTAAACCGTTACCCTAAACCCTAAATCCGAAATCCAATCCTATGCAGATGCATGGGTCCCGGTTTCCGGGCTTTGGTAGGCTGCGTCAACCAGGGTACCAGGTGCAAGAACAAGCACCCGGGGTTCAGGGTCTAGGATTTAGGGTTTAGGGTTTAGGGCTAGGCGGGGCCACAACAGACCCACGCGTTTTCGGCAGTTTAGCTCTGTTGCCCTCAGAATCCCCTGTAAATACCGATATTTCCTGGGTTTCGCACCTCACCTCATCCCCGCAATTTTTATCCAAAACTATCCTGCAATTTTTTGGGCATCCGTAGACTGCACTGGTATTTGTGGGTTTTTTTGCACTACTTCGCACTTTCGACGTGTCCTAAACTAAGCCCTGTCTTGCTTGCATCCGCTTCTGCCCAGCCCTGGGTCTAAATAACACGTTTGCTTCACCATAGTTAGAAGAGAGCATCCATGGCCCAACCATGATGACGTCCATAGTCTAATCCGTTCTGGGAAGAGAGTATCCATGGCCCAAGCATGATGACGTCCATGGTCTACTCTGTTCTGATGAGAAGAGAGCATCCATGGCCCAAGCATGATGACGTCCATGGTCTACATGTTTTCTGCACTGCCATGGCCCAACCATGATGACGTCCGTGGTCTCCTCCGTTCTGGGAAGAGAGCATCCAGGGTCCAAGCATGATGACCCATGGTCTATTCTGCTCTGATGAGAAGAGAGCATCCATGGCCCAAGCATGATGACGTCCATGGTTTACATCGTCTGATCCATTCCGAGATGGTTAAACCTTCTTCTGGGCAGAAATGGCTGGAGGTTCTTGCTTTTAGGCGCACTGGGGAGCAGAAAGGCCTCATTTCTCAACACTAAAGGCGGTGACCTAAGTCCTGCATCTCAGGTTTGCTGGTGGGGCCACAGTTTTGCGCGGGTCTGTTGTGGACCCGCCAGGGTTTAGGGTTCAGGGTTGAGGGTTGAGGGTTTAGGGTTTGGGGTTTAGGGTTTAGGGTTTAGGGTTTGGGGTTTAGGGTTTGGGGTTTAGGGTGGAAATGTTGAAATCGCGAGATTCCTCTGAATTCCTCTCCCCGGCCTCTGTGCGCGGGCTGGCCGGCACCTTGATGAGGCCTGGGCCGCGGCCATCATCTGAACTGTCTGAGTTCTCTTGAGGGAAGCTAAGGCGCCTCCAGTTGGCAAAGCAGAGGGTTTAGGGTTTAGGGTTTAGGGTTTAGGGTTTAGGGTTTAGGGTTTAGGGTTTAGGGTTCAGGGTTTAGGGTTTAGGGTTTAGGGTTTAGGGTTTAGGGTTTAGGGTTTAGGGTTTAGGGTTTAGGGTATTTGGACCCCTTCCTTCGTTTCTCAGCCTGTCCTCCAAGCTTCCCGGACTTGGGCAGCCTAAAGGGTGCATAATGTAGGGCTTAAAAACAGTCCTTGATAGGGATTATAATCGGGGTATTATGGACTGTTGGTATAAGCGGAACATCCCAACCTATAGGCCCTCAACCCTGCTGTGACGACCTTGTTCTTTTGGGTTGCTAAGAACCCTACAAAAAGGGGTTGTAGGACCCTGCAAGACTTGCAAGAACATCCCCACAAGACTTGCAGGAACACGGGGCTTGGGAGTTCTTGACGCAGGACCAGAACCTACAACCCGACGCGCGGAGTTGAATTCTTTGGGCCAAACTCATGGTGGCAGGCTGCGTGGCGCCAGGGACGCCGAAGCCAACGATGGCGGAGACGGAATCAGAAACCTCAGACAACTCAGCCCCCCAAAAGACCCTACTGAACCCCACGCACGGCTGAGCGTTTCAGAAATTTGGGGTGTCTGGTTTGGGCGGCTTAGGGCTTGAGGTTCGGGCTTTAGGGATCTAAAAGCCCCCCGAAACCCTCAACCCATGTGGGGCACAAACCCTACAAACCCTATAAACCCTACAAACCACGCTACAAACCACCCTGCAAACCACCCTACAAACCCCACCCTACAAACCCTATAAGCCCTCAACCCCTCAACCCTAAACCCTTAACCCTTAACCCTAAACCCTAAACCCTAAACCCCTGCGGCTGGCAGGCCTCAGACCCCACTGCTCCAGCTGCCTCGCCTCCGCCTTCGATTGCCCAAAGAGTCAAGGAGGTTTTGAGGAAGTAGGGTTTAGGGTTCAGGGTTCAGGGATTCAGGGGTTTAGGGGTTTAGGGTTTAGGGTTTAGGGTTTAGGGTGTAGGGTGTAGGGTGTAGGGAGTAGGGTGTAGGGTCGTGAGTTGGGACGGTTTAGGGCAAGGCTTAGAGTCTGCGAAGCCGAACCAGGCCTTCCTGCACAGGAAGTCGTCTAAGGCGCCGAGCGATGGTGCGAAGAGGCCTAGGTCAGTGGCTTCGGTGTTGGGGCTTTGCTTTGGGTTTGGGGTTTAGGTTTGTTTTAGCTGTTTTAGTTGAGTTCCGTGGGCTTCTGAATGAATAAGGCAATAAGCGCCCCCTAACGCGACCCCCGAAACGCAAGCCCAAACCTGACATTCACTATTCACTGTCGGATATTATAGCTACCCCAGGCACCCCTTTTAGAAACATGCCCAGATCTCAAGGGGGCCTAAACCTTAAACCCTAACCCCCTAGACCCTAAACCCTAAACTTTGCCCTGAAACCCCCAAACTCCGAAACCCTGAACCCCAAACCCGCCCTGAAACCCCAAACTCCCTGAACCCTAAACCCCTAACCCTTTTTGAAACCGGACTTGATGACTGCCAGCATTGCCTCCCCCTGCTCTTCAGCTGAGGCCCGAAAACATCTGCACACACTCACTCCATTCCCTGGGATAGGCACTCCATGTGACGACTACCGAATGCCGAAGCCAAACAGCCCTGATGACACTTGGCAGCTCCAGCAGCACACTGTCCTGAAGGTCTGGATCCACCAGCATATCAACGTTGAAGACTTGCTTTAGCATGAGACAGTGGCTGCAAACTTGAACAAAATCATCGACTTGGAGACATCCCACCCCAAGCTCTCTGTCCAGGATGACTGCCCTGAGACCGCCCTGGTTCGGAACAACAAAGACAGGCATATACCACTCTGCAAACTCAGCAGCCTGCAGAGGATGCTGCCAGCTTTCCCAAATCTGAGGCAGAAAGTAGCCAACGTCATCAGTGTTCTGCAGCGCAAGTCTGTCAGATCTATCATTCCATGAAGTCTTATCCTGCGCTAATGCAGCGATGTCTTCCGATTGAACTGGCCCCTCGGGCAGCAACCCCAACGCCTGACAAGCTTGCGAAGCCCAACTGAGCATGTGATTCCAGGGCCCTCCCACTGCCAGGGCTTGCCCGTCGCGAGAAGCGCATGGAGCGAAGCCAACTCCAGAGACTCAGTGCGCCTACGAAAGCAATGCCCTACGTACGTCCACTTACGCCTGACGAGCAGGCCCCTCTTGAAGGAGCTCCATGAGTCAAAATGGAAGATGCAGTCATCTGCGTAACACCAGCCAAATAGCAGACGACCAGCATGATCCCTGTGTCTAGGACGAACGCTTCGATTGTTCTGCCACATGTTAAACAGTTGATCAACTGCTTCCCCTAACACAATCGCAAAGAGACCTGCGCTGATCGGGCTGCCCTGTTGCGTGCCAGTGTTCGGTACTAGCTTCCACCACTCATCCCCAAAGCGAAAGGTCATATGACTGCAGATGCACTTGTAAATAGCTGTAGCTTCCTTGGACAATTGAGGCGGTCCTTTCAATAAGTGCTGCAAAATGACTGACCGGTTGAGGGAATCGAAAGCTTGCCGGACATCCACCAACAGCCACAGCCCATGTCTACCCGTCCTATACTCTTTGTAGAGTAGTTGCTCGGCACACCAAAGACAAGTGACGACTTGCGACCCAGGCAGACCTCCTTTCAGACTGTCCGGAAGCTCGCTCTGTGTCACCCGCCTCCTAAAGACCAAACCCCCAAACAACTTCAACATGGTCTCCATCAGAGCAATGGGTCTAAACTGGTTAGCAGCAACGACCTGAAGCTTCTTGGGCAGGAGGCACACGAAGCACTCAAAGTAATCACTGGGCATATGACTTGGATCCTGCAGCATCAGATTGAGGTGGCGAAGCAGGAAGGCCATGCCATCGTCCGTATTGGCCACTGCTAGGACGAGCTCAGCAGGAACTCCACTACAGCCAGAGGTTTTGCAAGCATGAAGAAACCTTTGAATGCGCATGTTGACTTCCTGCTTTGAAAAAGGTTGCGTTGGCACGCCTTCAGCTTTTTCCTGAAGGGCCGACAGCAGCTGAGCACACTTGGCAATTTCCCCCGTTGAGGCAGAAGCCAGGACGCCCTTGAGGTGGTCTTCGAGTTGACTGGCAGCTTTAGTCCGACCCCCAGCTGAGGCAACAAACCCATTCACACAAGGCTTGGCCTGAGCCCTCTTTCGGATGAACGCTATGGCCTTGCCATCCCCATTTCCAGCCACGCTTTCCAACTCTGCCCACCACATGCGCCGTTCATGCGCCCGTTGCGCCAAGATCACTCGGCTGAGGCGAACGCGGGCTTGGGGTTCAACGAGGCAGCGTCTTTGTCGGCAAAGCTCTTTGATGAAGGGGCTGTCTTTGTACTTCAGGGACCCTCTAGCAACACAACAGCGACGAGAAAGATGTTGAAGTGCTTCCCACTGCGTCACCATATCCTGTTCAAGGGTGGGTGTGAGCAGCAAGGCGACAGCCTCTTCAAAGTTTTCCGTCTTGACGCAAGCTTTGCGGCAGCCAGTGGGTCTTCTGTCCCTTTGCTTCTGGAGTCGTGGCCCCTTCGGGGCCAGAAGCAGATCCAGGCTGACAAGCACGTGGTCACTGGCAAGCTCCTGTCTGGCCGTGTCATTGACTGCCACACAGATCACATCCCCTGTATCCAAATACTGCAGACTACCCCTGTCTTTGACTTTGACGAAGAAAAAGTCATATCGCCTGGTACTCAGTGCCCCAACCCAAGTGTCTGACTCCGGAAAAGCCAAAGAAAAACACTTAGAATGAAGAAGAGCAGTGAGCTCCAGGAATCTCTGATCTCCCTGTCGGCAGTTCCAGTCACCAGCGAAAATGATGACATCTGCTGAGGAGGCCCTGTCCGTGGCCCCCTCCACTTCCAGAAGAGCATCTTGAAAGAACTGCTCCCCCGAGGACTTGTGCGGAAAGTGTGCTCCTAGAACAAAGAAGACTCCAGGCAACATTCGATGAGAGAAAATAACCTCAACACATCAATGACAGAATCCACCACTGACTCATCAAGTAGAATCATCTGGCTAAGGTGTGAATCTCCCTCCCATGTTCCAAAAACCCTATAATCAACCAGTTCGCTTTCCTCGGGAAACGAGAGCTCCCTCAGGGAGCCAAGTCCTGAGGACTCCTTGCACTTAATTTCCCTGAGACCTCCAACTTCCTGAAGGACCACTACATCAAGTGCTTCCGTCACTGGCCCTTCCATCCAATGCGAGAATGTATCCAAGGCACGTCCTCGAAGATTCCAAGAATGTGAGTGTACAATGAAAGGACCCTGAACCGAAGCACCTTCACTAATGCCCCCCAGTCAGTTTGATCTCAGCTTTGCTTCGAGCTGACCCACATCCACGCCACCGAGCTTGCCAGCAAGGACGCTCAAGTTGAAATGACAATCACCATGCAACCGTAAGCTCTGCCCCGAAAATCTAACAGCAACGACCTTCTGTTCACTTTCTGCAAGGAGACTGCCAGCATCCAGGGCCATAACCCTCCCTCCCTGAATCCAAACGACAGCCATGTTCCAGTCAACCTCTACTGTCTCATCTTCGTGACCCAGGCCTGCTGCACGCAGAAGTCTCTCGAAGCCTGCCCTTAGCAGCTTCCCTTTCTCACGCACAGCAAAAGGCTTCGAAGGGCTAACCCATAGAGCATTGCCGTTCCTCAGTTGCATCCTTTTGTTTACGACGGGGAGCATGTCAAAGAACCTTGAGCGCGCATCTCGGTCGGGAAGCGGTTTCAAGACTAGATGTGCTGTTCGTGCTCGTTTCCCAACAACATAACTTCTGGCCGTGATATTTGCCAGTTTGAAGTTCTGGATAAAGAGCTGGATCTCTTCCTCAATCAGAGCTCTGCGAGTGTCTTGATCCCACCCACCAAGTATCAGATGATTAAAATTGGTTTCTTCTCGGAGATCACTAGGAAGGGGAATGCAAACACCTGGCCCAGAAGAAGCAAACGCTGTTGAGGGCTC
>CAJNDS010000156.1:85000-120000 GCA_905221605.1 Symbiodinium natans
GGGTCACAAGCGCTGCTGCGGTACCGCCACCCCGGAGGGAGGCCAGTGTTGTCCAGAGTACATCCGGGGTCGCATCCAAGTGACGCGGTAGCATGCTTTCCATGGCGAGGCGCGGGGATCTCTCACACAGAAGCGACGAGGGCCACAGTACACTAGCAGATGATCGGGCCAGGGCTGTTCGGTGTCAGTTTCTATTGAATTGCGGGGCAGCAGGTCCGGGCCTGCCCTCGTAGCAACAGACACTCGGGCTTCTTCGCTTTTGCCCGAATCCCCTCAACCCGTTACGCATGCACAGCCCGGGGGGGGGTGTTGGTCCTGGAAGGTGTAAAGCCGCAGGCGTATAAGACTTGGGGAACCACCAAAGCCTAGTGCTCACCTCCCGCGCGCTCGCGCCCCGCTCCTGACCGCGGATACACCGAGACTTTGTAGACCGCCGCTAGTATGCCGACGACTGTCGCGCCAAGCGTGCCGGCGAGCACTTGAAGCTGCGGGGGGGGGGGGGGGGTGGATCTGTCTTCGCTCTCGCCCACATCCGCTCAACCCGTACGCATGCGCAGCCCGGGGGGGGGTGTTGGTCCTGGAAGGTGTAAAGCCGCAGGCGTATAAGACTTGGGGAACCTAGTGCTCACCTCCCACGCGCGCCCCGCCCCCCCCCCCCACATGCCCCTGACCGTTGACACACCGAAACTTTGCAAACCGCTATAGCATACCAATGATCGTCACGCCAAGCGTGCTGGCAAGCACTTGAAGGGGCCTTTAGGGTAGTTTGTGTTTTTTTTTTTTGGTGTCTTTGGGGGCTGCAGAAACTCCGTTTCAGAGCCGGGGAACCTTGGCACTAAGACCCACATCGCTGCACTGTTTATGGGCCCCTGCGTGCACATGGGCGCAGCCATGGCGGCTAGGCCAGACCAGACAGATTCGCCCCCCCTGAAAGCAGGGGCTCAGACTCATCCAACACCCTCAACGTGCACCAGCTGATGCCCGAAGGCATTGGATAAAACTGTGTTACTGAAGTTCATGCGTACCGCAGGTATCTGCGACATGCAACATGCAAACACAATCTCAACGAGCATGCGTGCATTGAATTCTCGGGAATTGCAGTCAAAGCAGTGGTTCGGGGCAGGGTATCGAACCTTAGGGCCTTAGGGGTATGGCAAATGTGCACGTCTGCATGCAGGCATTCATGCAAAGGGCTCATGCATTCTACGCTGAACAGGCTGCTCAAAACTCGCAGCACGCGTGTCGGCAGGCATGCAACTGCTAACGCGCGCAGTGAATTCCGTGCGCCGTGGGACGGGGCAGGCTAATGGGGCTTAGTTTGGGAACGTGCATGCATTCCATGCTGAGCAGGCTGCGCCGCACAACGCGCAGGACGCGTGCAGGCACTCATCCAACACGCATCTCTCACGCAGATGTCACGCAACGTCCGACTCGGAGAGCCGAGCCCCTGTTAGCCTCAGCGCGAGTCCCTACCGGAAGAACTGAGCGTTGAGGCCCGACGGGTCACGTAGCAAGTGGTTCATGCCTGCGGGGAAGGTTTGAGGGCCGCACGTCAGTGCTGCTTGGAAGACCTTCGGGATCTTCTTGGGGTACGTACGACATTCCTCCAGAAGCCGCGGCACTTGTGTGTCTAGCCTAGCAAAATGCATGACATGAGTCCAGTCCACCAAGGACGCCGTCTGCTGCAGCATACAGCGCATGAACCACGCGGATGGCACAACCACAGTGACATCCGTGGCATAATGCAGGGTCTGCCGGCACTTGTACACAAAGGCCCACTTGTCTACTTGCGTGTGCATGGCTGAGGAGCGAGCTGGCTGATTTGCTTGCATCCATGTGTGCTGTGACAGGGGAGCTTTAGGAGGGGCTATGTCGACCGTCACTACTCCAGCCTGCTCCGACACCCAGAGCACCCAGCCTTGCTCCCCCTCAGCGTGGTTGTACCGAGAGACATGGATCGTTGTCCGTCGGTAGGGTTCTTCCGGGGGAGACCTGGAGGGGCGGAGAGAAACCACACCATCTTGTACTACGACTAGTTGCCTATAAGCGAAGCTGTCGGGGTGATCCCTGGGTTTTCGAGGCACCCACCAATGTGCCCAGATCTCCGCCGCCGCTGTCCACTCGGACCGCCGGAACGCCAGCAGCTCCCAGGCATGCGCCCAGCTCGCCCTCCGAAAGCCTCCGTACGCCCTTTGCAACTTTCTGGGGATGGTCTCCTGTACCCAAGATGCCCGCACCGAACCTGTGGCGACCGCCGCAAAATGGCATGTGCGAAACATATGCACTATCGGAAGGTCCTGTGTGCTACGGCTGACGTGCCCCCAGTACCCCCAAAGGCGAAGAACCCAAGTGCGCGCCCAGTCCGTCCCCTGCAAACGCAGGCAGGTTTCCTTGACAGCCCGTCGGCGCACCATCTCATCCGCTAGCCAGCCTAGAGTGTAGTCGCATGCCAGACCCAGCGGGCCCATCAAGAAGGTATTCTGCAGAGCTGCCACCCTGCGAAGCAGCCGCTGGGTTGGCCACATGACCGGCGCGGCCCAGAGCCACTTGGCTGAGATATAGGCGTCAAACAGAAGAAGCTTCGCGCGTTGGGGTGTGCGGGGATCGTAGCAGAGATCGAAAAGCATGGTACGTGTGAGACGTCTTCCGCAGGACATGCGACAGCATGACCTCGGCATTTGGAACAAGGGACATGGGCACTCCCAAATACAGCATATGTTCCTCGGCCGGCAGAGGGGTCACCTGACCTCGCAACCATACAGCCGGCGCCGCTCCCCCCCCCGGAGCTGCCAAGACCTTGGACTTGGAAAGATTGGGCTGCAGGCCTATGGCACTCAAGCAGTCCACCACATCCTGAACCTTGGCCTGAAGATCTTGCGGGGTGTCTGCAAAAATTAGAAGGTCATCCGCATATAGAAGCAGATGACACAAACGGCCAACTCGCGTAGTCCAGTCCTCATACTTCCGTCCCCACTGAACAAGCAAGCCCCCCATATACCAGTCGAGCACCCTGGAAAAGATGTCTGCACTGAATGTGGTTCCCTGCAAGAGGCCCCGGCCAAGTTCATGCTTCCACCTCCTATGGCCTATGCCCATCTGCACCCCCGAGGTGCTGATAAGCTGCCACAGCAGCTCTTTTTCTCGCGAGGCCTCACCCAAGAGAAGCCAATTCAGAACCGCGTGGTGCGAGATGGAATCAAACGCGGCCTGGATATCTAGTTTCGCAACGCAGGGCCCCGCCCGTCCCCGCGCGCGAAGTTGCTGCAGCACAATATGGGCAGCAGCCACACCGTCCAGAGCTTGCGACCCCGCCCGGCACCCCATCTGCCCTGCCCGGTACGGTGGGGCCTTGGAGCTGACACGACGCATGAGCAGCTTCCCAAAAATCTTTCCCAGACAGGGGGTCAAACAAATTGGGCGAAGATCTTTGGGCCCCTGGGGGGATTTGATCTTGGGCATGAGCGTGACTTTGCCCTGCGACCACGTCCGAGGAAGCGGCCTGGTTCCGTGCAATATGTCTGTGAGGTACCTAGGCAAACGTTGGTGAGGGTCCGCAACTACTATGGACAGGAGAGCCTCGTACGACACTCCATCCAAGCCGCAGCTGGTGCGGCGTTTCATGCCCTGTATGCAAGCAACCAAGTCCTCTTGAGTAATAGGGTCCGGCAACCGAACATCTGGGGTGACTGAGAGCGCCGCAACCTTTGAGGCGGGGGGGGGAGCAGGTTCTTGTCGGGCATACTTACGTCGGTAGAACTCTTGAAGCTCTTCTGCTGCGGCATCAGCCCCTCCCCGGGCAGCTATATAGCCTCCTTCATAGGAGGCCCCCGCAGCACTACGACGCAGAAACGAGATGGCTTGCCGATCCCCCCCTTTGGCCCTCTCCCAGAGCTGCAGCTTATGGTCCAGTTTATCCTGACCCCGCTGCTGCCGCACTTGTTCCATCAAGCTGGCGCGCTCACGAATATTCGTGCTGTTTCTTCGTTGCCGTATTAAGGTCTTGACGAAGTCCGAATCTCTATACCTCAGATTTAAGGGTCGCGTGGCACATGCAGCACATGCAGTTTCCAAATTCTCCTGCGTGAATTCCAACTGAGCGTCATGCAGCAGCGCTTGCAACTTGGATTCATTATAGGTCCAGTGTCCTGTTCGGTCCTGAGGCCGCCACGTGCGATGGAAATACGCCCGGGAGTCATGGAGCCTAAGGAAGATAGGGTCATGGTCCGAGGGGAGAGCCTCCCTCATATCCGGGCTCTTCCAGCAGTGCGACTGCTGCGCTTCCGCCCTAAACAGCCAGCAGTCTATGGGAGACGCAAGTCCTCTGGCATGCCAAGTAGGTCCTAGGGGTGGAGAGGTCGCAAGACCACATATGCGGAGCACCCCTCGCACATGCGCCATGCCCGGGAAAGTGTCAATCGGCGCGTGCACATCCTGGTTAAGATCACACCCTAAAACAACCAGATCGTGAGGCGAGAGAGAGAGAGCAAAGATTCATGCAGGGAATGGGCCCCACGGGCCCAGGTGTCCAAAGAATCCTCACGTTGTTCGTGAGGAAAGTGCAATGTACCGAAAAGTCGCTGATGGGTCCTGTCAGCTATTTTGACTAACAGGCCAAAGGGGTGCGGTATGGTAACTGGGGCTGCACGCACGAGCTCCTGACGAATGGCGCAGGCTACACATCTAAAACTGGCCTCCGTGTTTAGTACATAGACGATGTACTCTACCTTATTCAGCTGCCACTGATCTGTCACAACTGTACCTGGGGAAAGGCCCAAGTGTCCTCCCAGCTCCTGTAGGAGGAGAACATCCGGAGCCTGGCACATCCCTTGCATGAGTTCATGCAGAGAACCAAGAGACTTGCCATGCAGATTCCAAGACATGCACATCAGCTCCCTAACGGGCTTCGCGCTGGCCCCGCCCCGCAGGCCGCGGCCAGCAGTTCTCCCGAGTCACTCATCCGTCATGTCCATGCGACTCTTCAGAACGGCCACGGTGGTGCCCAGCAGATTCGCGAAAAGGTCCGAAACTACATACCACCCCGTGTCGTCCCCTCGCCCATTCTGCAGCATGATCGCCCCCTGGTCAGGTGGTTTGCGCCCCACGTGGTAGAGCACCTCCCGCCCCTTTACCCACAGTCGCCCCGCCCAATCAAAGTCGACGTCCCCCTCGGGGACGTAGTCCAAGGCCACGGCCTTCATGGATACAATAGCCCGAATCTTGGCCCGCTCCTCAGGGCCCCGGTTACGTTTGACCCACAGCTTCACATGCTCTTGCTGAGGCAGCCGACTACCCTGCGCAACCTCACGCCGCAACGTGTGTAAAACTGTGCTCTGCAGGTCTCGCTTTGCTCTGGGGTTGGGGTCTGGGTACAGAAGTTCAACCCTACAGTACCTAGACCTGGCGTAGGGAACATGAATGCGCTTCAGCAAGGCCTCTGCCTGGGCACTTTGGAACATATTGGTCACTTCTCCCTCAATCTCCTGCCTTTTGGCATCCTCCCACCCACCCACCACAATCTGGAAGTCATCTACCTGCGTGCGCTCCGACATGACGGACCCAGTCGCTGAGAAACGCGGGGAGGAAGAGCGCATCATGGAGGGGGAGGGACTGACAGACCGCTCACGAAGCTTCTGCACCTCCTGTTCGAGCTCCCCAATCCGGCCCTCCGCTCGCTCCAAACGCGCATCCTGCCCCTCCACCCGCAGCTCCATGCCAGACAACTGCTCACCCAATCTTCGGACATCGCGGTTCGTCCCCGCTAGTTGAGCAAGGGCCGTGTCCTGCTTCGCATGGAGGCCTTCAAGCTGGCCCCGGAGCCCCCTGGCCCACAGCGGCTCCTCCATATGAAAAACCTGAGGGCCGGGCGTCGGCACTGTTCGCGGATGTTCCCCGTGGAAAAGCGGGGGAGCGTGATGAGCGGGAGAGGACAGGGGAGGCGCCTTAGCAACATCGACAGGGGGACCCCCAAAGTGAGGGGAGCCGTCCTCTCGCCTTGATTTCTTCCCCGGACTCTCACCAAGAGAGTTTAGGGTTTCTGTAGGCTCGCGACGGCCTGTCTGGCCACGCTCATCCGGCCGAGGTGCAAAGGAATCCACGGGCAGGGACGTAGTAGCCGCTGCTAGGGCCGCGGCCGACGCCACATCCGGGGCCCCGGCGGGGAGTGCCGAACCCGCATGTGCCATCGCAGCAGCTGTAGCCGGGTTCCACACGGAGCCTGATTCCTCCGTGACATGGCGTGCCGTCCTTTCAGCCCCCGTGCGCAGCCTCTCCGCCGCCTCCGCAGCCGCTTGGATCTGGCGGGCGTGGTGATCTTCCTGCCCCCCCATCAACGCAAGTACCCCCGGCTGCCCATCCATCGCCGCCCCCAGCACCCCCGTGCCCTCAGGTGGCGTGTCGTACTCAGGCAGCATTGTGTGTGGGGGCGCGTGCATGCGCTCGCAAGCACTCGCGCACAGCAGTGGTTCCGGGGGCCCAGAAAGTTCACAGGAGGGTAAGGGTAGGGTATCGGAAGTGGGAGGAAGGGTTTAGGGAACGAAGTGATTCTTGAGTAAATGCTTGAAGATTAGGGTTTAAGGTTTAGGGTTTAGGGGACCTCCTGCTGTGTGAAACCGCATGGCCTGAACATGTTCGGGCGTCCCTTCCATGCCTGCTGCAAAACGGGTTTTGGGGAGGTCCTTGAACCTTGAGCCAAAATGGCTTGAGCCAAAATGGCTACGGGTTTAGGGTTTAGGGTTTAGGGTTTAGGGTTTAGGGTTTAGGGTTCAGGCTCCCACGGCCACGTGATAGAAGCTTCGGGCCTGAAGGCCACGAGCACCCGAACCCCAAACTCAGTTGCTTGGGCTGGTCGGAAAAGACTCCCTACCGCCTCAAGGAGAAGCCTAGTCGCAGCTAAACCACCACCTCAAGCTTCGAAGTGCCTTTGTGCGGGGGGGGGGGGGGGGGGCTTGGGCGGAGGGGCTTGGGGCGTTTAGAGGGTGAAAGGAGCTTGGGGTAGGGGGTTTGGGGTTTCGGGGAGCATAGGTTTGTGGAACCCTCCCGCCTCAACATCCTCCAAGTAGTCCAGGCCCTGAAGCCTCAGCCACTGCCAGTCGCGGGGCTATCTAAGAGCCAAGTCAGCCTAGAACACCCCAAACCTTAAACCCTCAAACCCTAAAACCCTTGTGACCCTAAAACCCCAAAACCCTGAAAACCCTAAATCCTTCTTCCCCCAAAAACCCTGAACCCTGAACCCTAAACCCTACACCACAAACCCTAACCGAGAGCCTCTTTGGTGGCCAGCTGGCGGTCCTCTGGGCTTCAGCTGCTCCCAGCCCGTCCGCAGGCGGTGGAGCTGCCCAGCCGGACAAAAGAAGCTTAATCGTCTCTTGCCGCAAGGCGCCAGAATGTACATGTGTGTACATACATACATGCATACATACATACATACATACATACATACATACATACATACATACATACATAGATACATACATACATACATGCATACATACATATATACATATATACATATATACATATATACATACGTATATGTCTGCAGGTGCAGGGTTTAGGTCCCATGGTTGATTGAGGACACTGCGCACAATACGCATGAACACACAAACATCTAAACTTAACATATAAACATCTAAACGTAACATATAAACAGATAAACTTAACATATAAACATCTAGACTTAACATGAAAGCAGATAAACTAAACATATAAACATCTAAACTTAACATATACACAGATAAACACATAAACATCTGGAAAGCATACACAATGAGAAAGGTGCCCTTGCGTGCGGCCGGAGGCGCATGCGCAGCGCCTGCTCCTCGGTGGCATGGCCTGTCTTTCTTCGGGATGAGGAAGTAGGGTTTAGGGTTCAGAGGTAAGGGGTTTAGGGTTTAGGGTTTTGGGGTTTTGGGTTTTGGGTTTTGGGGTTTTCGTGGGCCCGCAGAGCAAGCAGGCTGGAGGAGGCAGCTTGGGCATAGAAATCATGCCTTCAACCTGGGATTGGCGAGCACATGGTGTATTCGCTTATGGACAAGGGATCTTTTGTATGTTCCCCCCACAAGTCAACAGCCCCGTGCGTGTTGGCAACTTGTGCCTGCCAGCCAAAGCTTGAAACTCCACACGTGGGCCTACTCCATACTTGGAGGTTCATGGGTAGTTATACTAGACCCAAGAGTATCCTAGGAATAAAAAACGGTACCCTTTTTGGTTTAAAGGGGTTTACTAGGTTCCCTAGGGCACAAGGGCCTACTCTGTGTCCTTGTATAAGCAGGGTTGTTGGTATGGTTTGCATACTTGTAACCCACTTACAACTACCCATTGAACCTCCAAGTAAACCCTTTGCCCCTTGCCGAAGTGCGAGGAAGTTTTGAGGAGCTCTGAGCTGAAACCCAACGAACCTCCGAAACGACCTGAGAGCCCTCTCCCCCGCCCTAAACTTAAGGAAGCGAAGCCCTTCAAGCCCAAACCCTCAAATCCCGAAGCCCCAAAAAACGCCCTAAACCCTTTTTGAGCACGGGCTTTGGATGTATGCCGGCAAGCTGGAATCTTAAGATCTTCACAAGACAGCAGCAAACTTGAAACTCAACTCATTGCGCAGCGACCCTAAACCGTAAACCCTAAACCCTAAACCCTAAACCCTTAACCCTTAACCCTTCACCCTTAACCCTTTTAACCCCTAAACCCCAACCTAAAGCCCAAATCCACACAGCTGCAGCGCTCGGCCTGACACTGGAGGCTCCTCGACCCTGTAGACCCTTGGGGTTTAGGGTTTGGGGTTTAGGGTTTAGGGTTTAGGGTTTAGGGTTTTGGGTTTTGGGTTTTGGGTTTCGGGTTTGGGAATGCATCATGCAAGTTCTTACTTCGGGCTTCTTCGCGCTGAGGGTTGCGTTGGGCTGCTTGGGGTTTAGGGTTTGGGGTTTCGGGTTTAGGGTTCAGGGGGTTTCAGTGCTTCTTCGGGCCTTTAGGGTTGATCAGGGGCTTCAGGGCTGCAGGGCCGTAAGGTTGAGAGTCGCCCACGTCTTCCTGGTCATAAGAGTTCTACTGTCCTAGCCCTAAACCCTAAACCCGAAACCCCAAACCCTAAACCATAAGCCATAAATTGGAACCGGGCCTCTCACCGGAAGCTTGATCCCCGTGCGGCGCCGAGGCACATCTCCTGAGCAAGCGCGCGCTCGCTCTCGCGGATGGCCCTGGCCGCCTGCATCGGGGTTGGGGAGCTCTTAGGGTTTAGGGTTTAGGGTTTAGGGTTTAGGGTTTAGGGTTTAGGGTTTAGGGTTTAGGGTTTAGGGTTTAGGGTTTAGGGTTTAGGGTTTAGGGTTTAGGGTTTAGTTGGGGAGCTCTGACCTGCTTTGCTGAGTTAGGGTTTAGTGTTTAAGGGTTTAGGGGTTAGGGCGTGTTTGCCACCCCAGGGTTGAGGGTTTAGGTTTAGGGTTTAGGGTTTAGGGTTTAGGGTTTAGGGTTTGGGGTTTAGGGTTTAGGGTTTAGGGTTTAGGGTTTAAGGGTTCAGGGTTTAGGGTTTAGGGTTTAGGGTTTGAGGGGGGTGGTTCGGTTAAGGTTGGAAGGGGAGGGTCTGAGGCTTCAGGGTGCTCCCGGATGCAAGCCCGGCTTCGCATGGGACATCAACACGAACAAGAGCGACAATACAGCTTTAATAACCATAACAATAAGAATTCAGAAGACGAATATCCTAAGGCAGGTTCTAACTAGTTCCCCTACTTGTAAATACCCATGAACCACCAAGCAATATCCTCCAGACGCCGGACACGCTAAACCCTAAACCCTAAACCCCAAACCCTAAACCCTAAACCCTGAACCCTGAACCCTGAACCTTAAGCCCTAAACCCTAAACGCTAAACCCTTAATGCCCTAAGACCCACACCCCAAACCCTAAATGCCGAAGGCCTGCCCAGCACGCTCGCCCTCGGCGTCGCCGGCGCGCTCGCGGCGCTCGCGCGCGGGGGCGGCGGCTGCGGCACGGAGGCCGCGGAGTTGGGCCAGGGCGGCAGCCTCTTATGCTCACTGGAAGGTAGGGATTAGGCTTTAGGATTTAGGCTTTAGGCTGTAAACTTTAGGGTTTAGGGTTTGGGGTTTGGGGATTGGGACATGGGGCTTGGGGTTTAGGGTTTAGGGTTGCGGGCTTAGGGTTCCCCAATTTCAAATCATACACCCTTTTGCCCCAAAACCAACAGGGGCTTCTGCCAGCCCATCTTTCCAATGCGAAGCCCAGCACGGGCCGCTTGCATCGTGAGCATCAGCTGCTCAGGCTTTGCACAGCACGGGCCGCCAAGCGAGCATCAGGAGCATCAGCTGCTCAGGCTTTGCGCCCAGCACGGGCCGCTTGCATCGAGAGCATCAGCTGCGCAGGCTTTGCCTCAGCACGGGCCGCCGAGCGAGCATCATGAACATCAGCTGCTCAGGCTTTGCCTCAGCACGGGCCGCCAAGCGAGCATCATGAGCATCAGCCGCTCAGGCTTTGCTCCAGCACGGGCCGCCAAGCGAGCATCATGAGCATCAGCTGCTCAGGCTTTGCCCCAGCACGGGCCGCTTGCATCATGAGCATCAGCTGCTCAGGCTTTGCCTCAGCACGGGCCGCCGAGCGAGCATCATGAGCATCAGCCGCTCTGGCGCGGCGTGAGCACGGGCCCACCATGCGCATCAGCTGTTCTGGTGAGGTAGGGGCTACGCTAAAGGTGGTCTGGGTATGGCCATCCCTTGTTCGAGTACGGACATTGTCGTAAGGAAGGCCAATATCCGTTGGCCTGTCCAGGACAGGCGGTGAGGCTTGGCCCTCACCTTTCCGTCTCTCGAGGTTCTTGGCGGAGCGTTGGGGGTCTGCCGCTCGACGGAAGCGACCCCTTAGGGTTGAGGGTTTAGGGTTTACTGGGTTTACAGGGTTTATAGGGTTTATAGGGTTTATAGGGTTTATAGGGTTTATAGGGTTTATAGGGTTTATAGGGTTTACAGGGTTTATAGGGTTTAGGGTTTAGGGTTTAGGGTGCAGGGTAAACATCCCGCAGGCGCGGGCCTCGACCGAGATGCCAGACAGCCTGAGGCACTGGAGCTGCTTGGTTCAGGGTACTTGGTAACCCAATTATAACTGTACTTGTTAGGGTTTAGGGTTTCGGGTTTAGGGTTTAGGGTTTGGGGGTTTAGGGGTTTAGGGGTGTAGGGGTTGAGAGGGTTGAGGGGTTTAGGGGTTTGGGGGTTTAGGGGTTTAGGGGTTCGGGGGTTTAGGGGTTGAGGGGTTTAGGGTGTAGGGATATTGGGCTACTGGGCTCGATATCAGCTGGAACCTCAGGAAGCATCTTCCAGGGTGCGTTGCACACGTTTGGTCGGAGTCGTGCTCCAAAAACTTAAGGGTCCATGTACCTCATTATTATGTACTTGGGCCCTTACCCAAAGAGCCCAATATAGCTTAATTAAGGAATATACCTTAGATCAGATTAAGGATCCCTATATGATTTAAGGAATATTCCTTAATTAAGCAATATTGGGCTCTTTGGGTAAAGTCCCCGTATACGAGGTACTTTACGGCCCAAGTCTGTAATAATTGTGTACATGGACCCTTAGGGAAAGGTTTTGTGTCAACAGGGCTTGCACAGGGCGTGCGCGGCTGTATGACAAACATAGGGCAAAGCTGGCAGGCGGGACGAAGTCGTCTATGTGGCGCGGGTTAGAGAGGAAGTTTGTAACGTGTTTACGTTCGCTTGACATGAGAGGGTGCGTTTCGAGTTTAGGGTTGCAACATGCACATAATCAACATTAATCATGAAACAGTTGCAGAGGGGCTTGCCCAAACTCCCCGGGCAAGCGTGCGCAACGCACCCATCTCCAGGCACAAGAGGCGTTTTACATCGGATTCTACTGGAGTTGGAAGAGGAGCAGTTTCATTTGTTCTTGTCGTTAGGGGTTGGGGGCAAGACGGCGGGGAGGGGGGGTCAGTTGGCTCTTGGGGTTGTAAGGGTATGTGGAAGTTTGAAAAATGAACGGGGTTTAGAGCAATCTCCTCTGCACTAGCATACCACTGTATAACTCACTCAGCTGTGGACAACCCTAAACCCTAAACCCTAAACCCTAAACCCTAAACCCTAAACCCACCCCAAAAACACCCGGAACCTTAGCCCACGAGTTTGCTTCCGGCCTTGGGCAGCCTGGAGCCTATTAAAAAAAAAAAAAACACATCCTAGAGAACACAAGAAAAAACCCACAGGCTTTGGGGTTTGACGTTTGGGGTGTAACCGCTTAAACCCTAAACCCTTTTTTCTTTAACCCTAAACCCTAAACCCTAAGCCCTAAACCCTACACCCTAAACTCTAAACCCTAAACCCCTACTAAACCCCTAGACCAAGCCCGGGCGCGGGGTCCCGGGCACTCCGCCGCCGAAGGCGGCGCCCGCAGGCGCCACGCCCAGCGAGAGTAGGACCTTCCTGGCCTCCTGGTCGGCGCCGGAGACCTGGACTTGTTTAGGGTTTGGGAGCTGAGGGTTTAGGGTTCAGGGTTTGGGGATTTTAGGGTTTTTCGGTTTAGGGTTTGGGGTTTAGGGTTTAGGGCCTCAGGAGTTTTTCTTCGTGGCTTGTCAGCTTCGGGATTTGTTGGCTCCAGTGTCAGTAACGCCTTGTGGAGGGGGATCTGACCAAAAAGGGTTCAGGCTTGAGGGTTTAGGGTTTGGGGTTTAGGGTTTGGGGTTTAGGGTTTGGGGTTTGGGGTTTGGGGTTTGGGGTTGGTTGGGGTTTAGGGGCCAAGAACAAGGGGGGGTGCCACCTGACAACCCTTAGGAAGCTTAGGGAACCTGTGGCAATGTCCGAAAGCTCGACTTGCAAGGTCCCTAAACCCTAAACCCTAAACCCTAAACCCTAAACCCTATACCCTAAACCCTAAACCCTAAACCCTAAGCCCTTCAGCAATAACCAACCCATGGGCCCCAACCGCGCCGCCTAAGCCCTAAGAAGCCCCCTGGAAAGCTGCCTCCCGAGATGTTGCATACAAGGAAGCCCCCAATTGCCTCAACCCTAAACCCCAAACCCTCACAACAAGGGCCCCCGATTTCAGACACACTGAAGCCCGTGAGCCCCAACCCCCAACCCGCCTTTTCTTACAGCACGTGCAGACCTTAAGCCCTTAACTCCCTCAACCCTCCACCCTAAACCCTAAACCCTAAACCCTACTTTCTCCCGTGTCCCAGGTCCCGGGGGCCCCAAAGTGGTGCGGCAGCGCTCCGGGGCCGGCGGTGCGGAGGATGCGCTGCGCGTGCTGCTGCAGGAGCTGGAAGGCCTGGACCCCAAACAGCCGAGTGTTTAGGGTTTAGGGTTTCGGGTTTAGGGTTTAGGGTTTAGGGTTTGGGGTTTAGGGTTTTCGGGTTTCGGGTTTAGGGTTTGGGGCTTAGGGTTTAGGGTTTAGGGGTTTCGGGTTTAGGGTCTAAGGTTTAGGGTGCAGGGTTCAAACTTGTAGGGTTTTGGGTTTAGGCCTTAGGGTGGCTTGCCACGACCCCACACGCGTGTGAACATAACGCAGGCTTGGAGCAAGAGACTGGGTGGCTCTGAGAGAATTTGGGAGGCTCCAGATGCATCCCTACAAGTAGAACGTGGGAATCCCCCACTCCCAAAAAGAGAATCCAGACTCCCCCCCCCAAATCCCTCCCTCCCTCCCAAAAAACAACACACAACACCACCCTGAACCCTAAACTCTGGCAAGACTCCGAGAGCCTACTGGTAGGTTTGTCGGTAGGGCGTACGGCAGGCTTCCTACCCGTAGGCTATTGGCAGCCTACCAGGCTGGCTTGCCGGTAGGTAGCCTATAAGTAGGCCTACTAGGGCCCTAGGTAGGCCTACACTCACGCTTCCTTTAGGCCTGCGGACGTGACTTTTTCGGGTCTATACTTATGCTGAAACGGTGGGCCTTCACGTCCCGCACGCGCGTCGCCCAGCCGCTGCCGAAGGCCACGGCCGCTGGCCGGTCGGTGGCGTGGAGGCTCTCCACGCCCAGCACCTCGCGACTCAGGGGTTTCGGGTTTAGGGGTTAGGGTTTAGGGTTCAGGGTCCAGGGAGGTTCATGGTACTTATTAACCAATTATAACTGTACTTATCACCTCATTAGGGCACGTAAGGCTTATAAGTACAGTTCTAAATGGTTAAGAAGTACCATGAACCTCCAAGTAGGGTCTGGGGCTTTGGGGCTTTGGGGTTTAGGGGTTTAGCTAACAGTCCTTCAATGTCCTTCATAGGGATTGTAGTACCCCCTATTACAATCCCTACTGAGGACTGCTTCACTGCTTCTCAGAAGGGGGAACATCCCAAGTTTAGGGTCTTGCGGTTTGGGGCGTGGGGTTTGGTGTTCAGAGCTGAGACCCTGCAAAAAACAAATTCCCAAGTACGATCCTCTTGGACCCTAAAAACCCTATAAACCCTAAACCACCCTAAACCCTAAACCTAAACCCTAAACCTAAACCCTAAACCTAAACCCTAACTAGAATATGCCAGGGGCCTACCCAAGGTTGGCTTCCGAAGTTGTCGGGCTGCAGGGTTCATGGTGATTTAATAGGGCTTGGGGTGAAAAGTGAGCAGGGTTGTTTGGGGTCTAGGGGCTCACGGGCTTAGGGTTTAGGGTTCTGGGGGTCTTGGGTTTGGGGTTTTGGGGTTCTAGCGGGCCGCAATTAACTCCGAGGGTTACCGGGCCTTTTTCCTTCTCGGATCTCCCAAGTCGCGCGCGCTCTGCGTTCTGTCCACGGGGGCGGGGGGTCACTGTACAGCAAGGTGCGCCCGAGCTGCAAAGCACAAGGTTGCAGGCCTCCTACACCCAGGAAGGGCGTCCTCAATTAGCTCCTCTTCAGGCCCCTATTAAGGGGGTCAGGGGACAGGGGTTTAAAGGATTTAGGTTGGGTTTTCGGGACACCCTTTGAAGGAAGGTGGTAACCTTAGGGAGATTGGACGACCTCGATCTCAAGACCAACCACTCCATGCTTCCTCTCCTCGTCCTCGGTGCTGTACTGCCTGCAGCTGGGTTTCTGCGGGGCTTCGGGCTCTTCGGGTCGCTTCACAGGGTTTGAGGGCGTCTCATCCCCAAGCCCTAAGCCCTGAATACCCAATACCCTAAACCCTAAACCCTAAACCCTAAACCCTAAACCCTAAACCCTAAACCCTAAACCCTAAACCCCTAAACCCCTAAACCCTACAAAAAAAGTGCCCCGAAGGCCTGTAGATGTCCACGCCATTCTGCACATCGCTCAGGTCTACCCCAGGCAACAGCCGCGCGCCGAAGTCCTGAATGAGCTCCGCGAAGCTGTCTCGCCTGCAGGGAAATCCCCAGAAAAGACCCTAGAGCCCTAAACCCTAAACCCTAAACCCTAAACCCTAAACCCTAAACCCTAAACCCTAAACACTAAACCCTAACCCTAAACCCTAAACCCTGCAGTGCTTAAGCCCAAAAGCCCATAAAACCTCGAGCCCCTTAAGCCTGCAGGCACCCTTGGGACACCTAAACCCTGAAGCCTTTTCAACGAGGGCTCTCTCAGCCCTCAAGCCTAAACTCTTAAACCCTAAACTCTAAACCCCAGACCCCCCTAGAACCCTAAAACCCTAACACCCTAAAACCCTAAAACTCTCTAAACCCGAAAACTCTAAACCCCAAACCCTAAACCCCAAACCCTAAGCCCTAAGCCCTGGCCTGTGGAGGTTCACCACCCGCACCTGGCAAGACTTGTCCCCCTCTTCTGGGTGCAGCTCCAGGACGTCACCGAGGTTCACCTTCCTGAGGCTTGGGGTCTAAGGGCCTAAGGGTGTAGGGGTTTAGGGTTTAGGGTTTAGGGTTTAGGGTTTAGGGCTTAGGGCTTAGGGCTTAGGGCTTTAGGGTTAAGGGTTTAGGGTTAAGGGTGTAGGGTTTAGGGGCTAATCGAAGGGTAGTTATATGAGCCCCCTTGCCTCCTTCAGAAGGGTTCTGACGTATGGGTTCTTGGGTTGTGCTGGGCATTAAGGGCCCATGCTAGGGGGGCCATGTAACTGGGCCTGGCTTGGGGTGAGGAATACCCTTAAATCATATTAAGGATCCCTATATGATTTAAGGAATAATCCTTAATTAAGCAATGTTGGGCTCTTTGGGTGGGGTGTAGGGTTTTTTCTGCATAGGGCTTGGGGGGTTTGGGATGGGCCTTTATACCTAAAACCCTAAACCCTAAAGGATACGATGGACTCCTTGGGCTTCTTTCATTCTGGGGTTTAGGGTTTAGGGTTTAGGGTTTAGGGTTTAGGGTTTAGGGTTTAGGGTTTAGGGTTTAGGGTTTAGGGCTTAGGGTTTAGGGCTTAGGGCTTAGGGCTTAGGGTTTAGGGGTTTAGGGTTTAGGGTTTAGGGTTTAGGGTTTAGGGTTTAGGGTTTAGGGTTTAGGGTTTAGGGTTTAGGGTTTAGGGTTTAGGGTTTAGGGTTCCCACCGAAAGCCAGGCGTCGCCCAAAACCCACGAAAGAGGCGGCCCTCGATGTCCTCGAGGCATCTGAAACGGCTGACAACAAACGCGTGGGCTCCATGGGCTGCAGGAGCTTGGGAGGGTTTAGGGGTTTGGGGTTTGGGGTTTGGGGTTTAGGGTTTAGGGGTTTGGGGTTTAGGATTTGGGGTTTAGGGTTCAGGGTTTACAAGGCTTACGACAGGGTCCAGGGGCTTAACCCTGCACGTTCTTTCATTCCAAGCCCCTTTTTGCAACTGAACTGTAGGATGCCCAATTCCCAAACTCCCGGCTAAGAACCATTTAGGGTTTGGGGTTTAGGGTTTAGGGTTTAGGTTTAGGGTTTAGGGTTTAGGGTTTAGGGTTTAGGGTTTAGGGTCTAGGGTTTAGGCTTTAGCGTGCATGGTCCTTCTCGCCCTGGCTGATGCGTGTGAACCAGGGCTCCAAGCACTCCTTGCGCGGAAGCGGCGGCTGCGGCTCCATCGCCATCGCCGGACGTGCTCGCGTTGGAGGTCTACTAGAGGGGCCTTAAATAATTAAACTAGGGCTTTTGTGTTTTTTTTTTGTTTGGGGGGGGGGTATTAAAGTATAAATTCAAAGGGGACCATAAGGGCATAGTAATTCTTCCTAGTTTTGGGAGGGCGCAGGGTTCCCAAGGCCCAGTCAGCTGGAGACGGCTCAGAGCGATCGACTTGCTGTTTGCCGGCACGCAGGACCTTTGTCTTACTGTTGGTTAGTAGGGGATGAGGTACCCTATATGATCCCTTAAAGGGTATATACAGGGGTCCTGATTTCCTCATTCCCTGCTAGCCCACGGTAATGTAAGGATATGAGTATGTGCCTTCGTTTTTGCTCGCGCTAGTTGCTACGATACATTATAACATTCAGCATGCATTTTTGACAATGACTCCGGGTATGTGTTTTTCCGTTCTAGCTAAAGGAAAGATGAGTTTCTTGTCAGAGAATTGCTACGAACCATGATATGTACCATTGATATTTAATCGCTGGAGAAGCCCCCGCCCCGGACCACCCCGCGCCCCAGAGTGTCGGAATTCCTGCTGGGGACACTAAGGCTTGTTTGGCTTCAGGTTTAGGGCTTGAAAACCCAGAACCCTAAAGCATAGGAGACAGATGTTAGCCCAAAACCCTAAAACATAAGAGGCAGATGTTAGTCAGAGGGATCGGGGCATTCAACCCTAAGCCCTTAGACCCTTAAACCCGAAACCCTTAAGCACTAAGCACTAAACCCTAAACCCTAAACCCTTAAACACTAAACCCTCAAACTCTAAACCTCCATGAGGGTTTAGGGTGTAAGGTTTAGGGCTTAGGGTTTAGGGTTTGCTTCGTATTATTGTGGCGCCTCTCTCTTCTCTCCAAAGTTTCCGGGTGCCAGGAACGGCCCACGAATGTAGATCAGCACCCACAGGTGTCGAACGTCCCACAACTCTATGCCCTGCACCCTAAACCCCTCAAACCCACAATCATGAAACCCCTTTTGAGGCCCTAGAACTGAACCCTAAAACCCCTAAGCACAACAAACAAACAAAAGCGACAATCATTTTGAAGTAGTCGTTGCGATGAACCACCACATTACTATTTTCATAGTCTTCATCAAAAACAGCGACTTGCTACTATCGACCCCTCTCAACAGTAATTGCTTGGTGAGTAACACAAACAACAACAATAACATTCACAATGCTAGCACTAAGAACCTTCACGGTCACAAGAAGCAACCCCCTCAAGCCTAGGCCTAAACCCTAAAACCTAAACCCCAAACCCTAAACCCTGAACCCCAAACCCTAAACCCTAAACCCCAAACCCTAAACCCTAAACCCTACACCCTAAACCCTGGCCCCCTGATCTTATGGGCCTGGCTGCGCAGCAGCTCCGCCAGGGAGCCGTGCCCGGCCCAGGATGTCTGCCGACCGAGGCGCTGGTTCCTTTGGCTCGGTTTAGGGCTTAGGGTTTAGGGTTTAGGGTTTAGGGTTTAGGGTTTAGGGTTTAGGGTTTAGGGTTTAGGGTTTAGGGTTCAGGGTTTAGGGTTTAGGGTTCAAGGTTTGGGACTTGGTGTTTGGGGTTTGGGTTGTGAATGGGCGTCAGGGTTTCGGTTTCTTTTCGCTCTTTGGGGTTTAATTTCGGGGTTTTGGGTTTCTTTTGCCACTCGGACGCCACAACCACTCCGAGGGGGCCAGTCGAGGTCGCGCGTAGGGTATCGAAGGGTCAGGAGTGGCCAGCCGGGCAGTGTGTTCTCGACACCGCCGCCAGCACCCAAAGAAACTGAAGAACCAGAATTTCGGAGTTTAGGGTTTCGACTCTCATAGTTAGCGCACACGCAGGCAAGGCATCCATGTCCATAACTCAATATTGGCACTTTGGTCTCTACGACTAAGTACGCTAAACAGATTGCGGAGTTACAGCCTTGCTTCCACATCCTCTTCAACCAACACGGATTCACCCCAGGCTTCGTAGTCCTGACAGTAACAATAGTATGAATAACAATAATAACAATGGTAACAACAAAAGGAACCAATAGCAACAATAGCAACAATCGAATACGCAGTGCCGTCAGACACTGGGGGTGGGAGGGGTGGGAGGGGTGGGAAGGGGGGCGGGGGGGTGAGGGGGGGGGAGGGGGGGGGGGGGGGGGGGAGGAGGGGGGGGGAAGTTGAGGGGGGGGTGAGGGGGGGGTGAGGGGGGGTGAGGGGGGGGCAGGGGTAATACCTCCATTCGCATGGCAATCCTCCCCAAAACATCCATATTTACAGCGTTCTTTCCAAGGATGTTCGACTTTTCTGGAACAAGACATGCGGTATGACGCCACAAAGTGCAAGTGGCTGCACGAGCAGTGAGAAAGAAGTACGTCAGAGGACCGTGTCTTCCGAAACGCAAGCCTCCAATTTTTACAGCTTCATAGCTTATTAAATTACAGTGTTTCCATCGCGTGCAAACACATCAGGCAGGCAACCATGCGCTCGATGCCTGACGGCAAACGTGACTGATAAACGAATAAATATACTAATATTACGAAGAATGGCAGTCATAAACGCTAATGCTACTCAGAAGAATGATAAGAATAGCAATTATAGAACCATGAGAATCAGTCCTGATAAACACGTGTGCCCGACTCCCAGAGCTGCGCTGGAGAGAAGGCTTCCCAATCTCAGGGATGCGCAGACCAAGAAGCCAAGAGCCCCCCGTGGTAATAAGAATTTATTCATCTTCGTAGTAGTAGCAGCACCAATAGTAGTGGCAGTGGTAATGGCCGTGGTAATTGCAATGTTAGCGGTAGTTACAGCGGTAGCGGTACTCCTTCCTTCCTTTCCTTCCCTCTCCTTCCGCTCTGCCCTTTTCTCCTTTCCAGAGAGACTCTTCTAAAGTTTATTGATTAAACAAGACCTTTTGACTGGTGAATAGTTTATTGGCATCCCAGCACACCAGCAATGACAGCAGCCTGTATGGCTGCGCGAAAGCGCAGCTCAACTCCAGGAGGTTGTCATCTTCGCGCCAAAGGTGGGGTGAAGGAGGTCGCCGTTGTAGGCCACGCAAATCACGCAGGCCCTCCAAACACAGCTCGGCGTACGAACGCCTCAATCCTGAGTGGGGCGTTGATTGCCTTCTCTTCCTTGCACTAATCCTGTCACAATGCCAACAACTGCCAAAGTACCCCCTTCGGCATCCATCTGGCAGCCAGCATCAACCACGGCCTCGATCAGAGCTTTGGCCTGAGCTTTTGAAATTTGGCCATGGCCAGCTGCCCAGCTTCCAACAAGACGACGACCGCGGACAAAACAGAAATCAAGACAGCTGGCAAGCCGTTTGCATTCAAGCCAGAAGAGCTTGAAAGAAGCAAGACCGAAACAGTGAAGAAGCCAACATGGTACACACCGTTCGCAAACTCTAGTTTCAAACCAAAAGATTTTGAGAGAAGCATAGCTGGCGAGCCGCTTGCAAGCTCCAGCTTCAAACCAGAAGATGCTGAGACAAAGCCAACATGGCCCATGGCACACAGCTGGCGAACCGTTTGCAAACTCCAGCTCCAAACCAGAAGATCTGAAGAACCGCTTGCCTTCGCCGCATCCGCTTGTGTAGCTACCTGTATGGACACCCGCCTCCAGCCTCCCGGCACTTGCCACCTGTATGGATGCCCATATGGCGACTGCGCCCTCTGACTGCACGTACTGGCGCATTTCCCCAGGGCCGCAATGAAGATGCTGCAAGGAGTTTTTGCGACCATTAGAGCATCCATGTTCTCAAACCTGTTGCATCGTAGCTCAAGTCCAGCTGGGAAGTCTTCTTGGTCTCGCGGTCTTTCAGCATGGCCTCCGATATCCCAATACTGGGCAAAGTGTCCTAGTGCCTGGGGGCTTGCTTCCATGCACACATAGACCACATTCCTGGCATCAATGATTCACTGGCGAAGCATGCTGCAGCAAGCTGCAAACAGTGCTAAGCCAACGCAGTCCAGTTCTTCATCTTGCCAGAACCCTTAACCTGTTGCAAGGAGGCACAGAGCAGAAGCCATCCACAGGCTGTGAGGCCAAGCGGATGAAGTCTCCTCGCTCAAGGTAGACTTTGGGTGATGCCCATTCCTTGCTCATGTAGATCAAGTCAGCATATGTGCCGCCGTTGCTGAAGACCAGAGTGCACATTGTGTTAGGTGGCTTCGCACGGGGGAGCGGGCCACCCAGAAGCTGAAACGCTTGAGCCAACATGGCGACAGGTGTAGGGTTTAGGGTTTAGGGTTTGCTGTGATAGGGCGCAGATGCTGTGAAGGTTAGGCTTTGGAACAAGCTCGAAAGCTTCGTGAGGCGCGAAGAGCAGCTTTGGCCCAATTGTGGAAGGCCATCTACCACTTTTCTCCCACCCCTCGCCGTCCGAGGCGGCAAAGCCACCCAAACCTATTCCTTTTAGGGCCTTTTAGGGTCTAGGCCTAAACTCAAGGCAACTGCTTACTTTCCATAAAACTTCTTCATTCCGTCACGGCGGTCGCCAGCCTGGTTCAAAATGCAAGTTCACAAAAAAAGCAACCCTCCGGGGGGCAGCGGGGCCCAGGGGTTCTGAGGGGGGCCCCCCTGAAAATGCCAGCGCCGCCCAGCAACAGGCCTGGGGGTTTAGGGGATTTACTTTATTATAACGTAGGGAGGGCGGCCGAGGCCCTGATTTTAGTACTTAAGGCGTCCGAATCCACAGACATGGCTCCCGCTGCTCCTGCCTTCTTGATTCGGGGATCCGAAATATGGGCCCCTAATTTGGGTCCCTTACACTACACGGAGGAAGGGCCCATACTTCGGATGCCTACAAGGGTAAGGGACCATTCTAAGGGCCCAGGGCTCCGACCTTTCATTGCTGGGATATTTGGTTTGCTTTGTCGATGAGTCGACGCTGCCGTCTGTAGTCTTGGTCTTGGTCGTGCCTGCAGGCTTCTTCTTTGCTGCCGGCTTCTTCTTGTTAACTTAGTTGTTCATAAGCCCCCAAAAAGTGTACACTTTCAGTTCTATAGGGGATTACAGTATCCCGTAAAGTGTGCTCACTCCAGCCATGAATGAAGCCTTGCCCGCACCAGTTGTTGGCCACCTGACTAGCTAGCCAAAGAACAATCTGGAATAGAGTTTAGGGCTTATGGTTCCGAATTCTCTGGTTTGGGGTTTCGCTCCCTCGGCCCTAGGTACCGCTGAGCCGCAATCGCTGCTCCAGCTGTGCCACCAGGCCAGCATCCAGCAGCGCGCACGTCTGGGACATGTCCTGTCGGGTCGTGTTTGTCCCGCATGCCTTCCGATGTAAGGGTCCTGTGAAGGCTTGGGACGTCTGGGTCAGGTGGGGCATGGCTGTCCCACAGTACAACAGGTGCCCAAGCACTTCTGTGGCGAGATTTGCGGGAGACTTTTTGAGGAAGAGGGATGAGAAAGGCTGGGGGAGGAAAACCCTAAACCCTAAGCCCAAAATCCCAAAACCACAGAAGGCCTCTGGGAGGAGCGCCAGGACCGTAACTATGGTGATATCCTTACTTAGGGTACGTGTAACTCTAAAGTTGCCCAGCAACCTGGGATTACAACGGGGTACCCTTTTTTGCTTAGAGGGGTTTATAAGGGAACCAAACCCCAAAAAAGGGAATAAGGGCACTACTGGGCATCCTAGACTAAGTACCCATGAACTTCCTCGGAATGCCCCCAAAACCCAAAACCCTAAACTTGGGAAGTTCCCCCCTCTACAACAGTCCTTCATAGGGATTACAGTAGGGGGTTCTAGAATCCCCATTCAGATCTGTAGGGGGGAACATCCCAACCCTAAAACCTAAAAAAGCTGAAACCCCTAAACCTTAGCAAACCTAAAACGCGAAACCCTCAAAACCGTAAACCCTAAACCCTAAACCCTAAACCCTAAACCCTAAACCCTAAACCCTAAACCCTAAACCCTAAACCCTAAACCCTAAACCCTAAACCGCCGCCTTGAGCAGCTGGTCCGCCTCCGCCAGCAGCGCCCCGGCGCTGCAGCCGGCGCCCGGCTCCGCAGCCAAGGATGCTGGGCCGCACCTCCGGGGCTTGGGGTTTGGGGTTTAGGGTTTAGGGTTTAGGGTTTAGGGTTTAGGGTTTGGGGTTTAGGGTTTAGGGTTTTGGGTTTAGGGTTTAGGGTTTAGGGTTTAGGGTTTAGGGTTTGGGGTTTGGGGTTTGGGGTTTGGGGTTTAGGGTTCGGGGTTTGGGGTTTGGGGTTTGGGGTTTGGGGTTTGGGGTTTGGGGTTTGGGGTTTGGGGTTTGCCTTGCTGGGGGTGGATGGCGGGATTCGGGGCTGAGGGTTGAGGTTCGGACTTGAGGTTCTGGCGTTTAGGGGGCTCAGAGAAACTGAGGAAGGGTGGCGCCATCGATGATGAAGAGTGGCAGGGCATCCGTGCCGTTTATGAGGCGCAAGAAGAAGGTACCGGAGTCGCTACTAAGGGCCCAAAGCAAGCAATTCAGAAGACCCACCCCTGCTAAATCTAAACCCTCAAGCTTCTTCATCCTTACACCCCTCCATCATCCCCCCAACCACCTCAACCCTAAACCTCCTCAACCCTCTACCCTCTAAACCTGCAACTACTTCTAAGCTCAGCCCAGCCTCAACCCCTGAACCCCCGAAACCTCCCTAAAGTTCAAACCCGGCGCTCAAGAACCTCTGTGGGGTGTATGGCTAAGTCCCAAACACCCTAAGACCTTCGGCAGGACTGCAGCCTGAAACCCCGCCTAAGTCCTGAACCTTGGAGTAGGGAACCCTAAACCCTAAACCCCAAACCCTGAACCCTAAACCCTTAACCCTAAACTCGGGCAAAGGAAACCACGGCACATGCGCTGCTCCACGGCTTCGCGGAGCCTTGGCTCCCGCCGGGATTTCAGGATTTCAGGCTTCGAGCTTCACACTAACAACAGCGGGCGAGACTCCAGTTTTAGGGTTTAGGGTTGAGGGTTTAGGGTTTAGGGTTTAGGGTTTAGGGCTTAGGGTTTAGGGTTTAGGGTTTAGGGTTTAGGGTTTAGGGTTTAGGGTTTAGGGTTAGGGTTTAGGGTTTAGGGTTTAGGGTTTAGGGTTTGGGGTTTGGGGTTTAGGGTTTAGGGTTTAGGGCTTAGGGCTTAGGGTTTGTAACTTCCGGTGGAAGGATAGAAAGTACCTCATTCCCTATCAAGAACTAGCTAACATGAATGATATGCAGGAGCCTGGACCTAGCAAGACCTAAACCAATTAAACCTAAACCCTAAACTCTACGCATCTGAAAGCCCGAAGGCCGTAAAGCCGAAATCGGTACAAAACCCTCAACCCTAAGCCCTTTGTGAATGCAGATTCTTGATGTCAGCCCTAAACCCTAAACCCTAAACCCTAAGCCCTAAACCCTAAACCCTAAACCCTAAATCCCAAACCCCCCTTAACCAGGCGGCTCTGTCGTCTGCGCAAGGAAGCCAAGGAAGGAGCCCTGCCCTGGAAGCAGGCTGTCCATGGAGCCTGGCAAGCAGGGTTTGGGGTTTAGGGTTTAGGGTTTAGGGTTTAGGGTTTAGGGTTCGGGGTTTAGGGTTTAGGGTTTAGGGTTCGGGGTTTAGGGTTCAGGGTTTAGGGTTTAGGGTTCGGGGTTTAGGGTTTAGGGTTTAGGGTTTAGGGTTTGGGGTTTAGGGTTTCGGGTTTAGGGTTTACGGTTTAAGGTTTAGGGTTTAGGGTTTAGGGTTTAAGGTTTAGGGTTTAGGGTTTAGGGTTTAGGGTTTAGGGTTTGGGGTTCAGGGTTTGGGGTTTGGGGTTTAGGGTTTAGGGTTTAGGGTGCGCTTGGGGTTTGGAGTTCAGGGTTTGGGGTTTAGGGCTTAGGGCTTGGGATTGAGGTTTCTTGTGGTACACTTCGCGATTCCTGCGTGTCATCCTTGCGCAGGGGCATGCTCATCCTTTTCTGTATCGTTCAAAGTCATTGCCGGGTGTCCCCGTTATAACGCGGCCTGTTCAATGCAAAACAGGGACTTTCATTCAGGGATTTCAGGTGGTTGCCTCAGAGCTTACACAGCCACAGTGGGCTGCAGGCTTCCTCATTGCCCCGAAACCTGAAAGCCCGAAAGGCCCCAAGCCCTCCACGGTTTAGGGGTTGAGGGCTTTGGGCTTTGGGCTATAGGCTTTAGGCTTTAGGCTTTGGGCTTTAGGCTTTAGGCTTTAGGCTTCAGGCTTTAGGCTTTAGGGTTTAGGCTTTACTGTTTAGGGCTTAGGGCTTAGGGTTTAGGATGACCAGGCGGGACCTTAACGACAAAAGAGCCCTTACTCAACAGCGAAACGCTCCCCGCGAACCCGGAGGTGCAATCTCCTCAAAACCCTCCGCCAGTCACCCTAAACCCTAAACCCTAAACCCTAAACCCTAAACCCTAAACCCTAAACCCTAAACCCTAAACCCTAAACCGTGCCTCCGGGGCCCAAGATCTGCCGCTCCAACTTCTGCAGCCCGCCTGATGGAACAAAGCAAGCCCTAAACCCTAAACCCTAAACCCTAAACTCGAATCCCTAAACCCAGAGCTTAGGAAGTTCGGGACGTGGAGCAGAACACCGTTTAGGGTTTAGGGTTTAGGGTTTAGGGTTAGGGTTTAGGGTTTAGGGTTTAGGGTTTAGGGTTTAGGGTTCAGGGTTCAGGGTTCAGGGTTCAGGGTTTAGGGTTTAGCGCTACTGTCTTCTTAAGAACCCCCCACCCAAAAAAAAATGTTGCCTTCTGTTTTTTCTTTTTTTTTTTTTTTGGGGGGGGGGGGGGGGGGTGGTTCTTAAGCAAGTAGTCGTAAACAATATGAAACTTCATCCCCTTTCAAACCCTGACCATCGACACTATCCCCTTTAACAACCCATACACGTTGATTTTGCAAACAACCCACCCACCACACCCCTACCCACACAAAAACAAAACGTCCAATTAAATGCGCCACAAATATTCAAACTCTTTCGCATCTGGATACAAGCAAAATACAAGCAAACTACACGTTTCCTTCTGACATCTTCTGACTGATTAGCATACAATGAACTCAGGGTATCCCCAACACCTAAACGAACTGCCCTTGTGCCTCGTGCTAAGACCCTCGAGTTCACGGTTTAGGCCGCAGGTGCTTAGAAAGGCCGCATATGCTCCACGCAAGGGCTGGAGTTGCTGTAAGTGTTCTGGCCAAAACCCTGCAAACCCTACAGGGTTTAGGGTTCAGGGTTTAGGGTTTAGGGTTAAGGGTTTAGGGTTAGGGGTTTAGGGGTTTAGGGTTTAGGGTTTAGGGTTTAGGGCTTTTCAGAAGGCTTCTTCAGGGGGTCTTGTGGGTTCTGGCATCGGCTACACGGGGCCTTAGTATGGCCCCTTACCTCGCTTGAAGGGATCCGTAGGGGCCTTGGGCTTTGCAGGGTATATGAGGGGCACTTTAGGGTTTAGGGTTTAGGGTTTAGGGTTTAGGGGTTTAGGGGTTTAGGGGTTTAGGGGTTTAGGGTTTAGGGTTTAGGGGTTTAGAGGTTTAGGGGTTTAGGGGTTTAGGGTTTAGGGTTTAGGGTTTAAGGGCGGGACCAATGTAACTACCCTAAACCCTAAACCCTAACCCCAATCCCTCTTGCCAGTCTCAGGCACGCAGGTCCAGCGTGTGCTCTGCGGAAAGCATACCTCGGGCGAATGCGCCCATTCTTCGACTTCGGGTGTAGGATTTCGGGCTCTTTAGGGTTTAGGGTTTAGGGTTTAGGGTTTAGGGTTTAGGGTTTAGGGTTTAGGGTTTAAGGTTTAGATGATAAGACGGGCGCCCTATTTTAGCTTGCACGGATTTATAAGGGAGCGTCAACCCCCAAAAAAGGGAACAAGGGCACTAGTGGGAATCCTAGAATGCCGCGAATGGGGTTTTCTTGCTCATGGCGTGGCAAAGGATGTAGTCTCAGGGTTGTTGGGGCTCCGACTCTCACACTCGCGCACAAGGCAGTCAAGGATGGTATAGGGTTCGGTTTGAGGGTTTAGGGTTAAGGTTGAGGGTTAAGGGTTTAGGGTTGAGGGTTCGAAGGGCCTTTAACACCAAGCCCCCCGCATGCTCCTCGGGGCCTGCCCCTTGGCAGGGGATAGCCCTCTCACTTTCAAAGGATCGGCTAACCCTAACAACCCAGATCTTCCAAAAACCCTCAACTACGAAGTATACCCTAATTTTATCCTAAGCATTCTCATTCTGAATTGGGGCATGTTCCTGAATTAAGGGGCATCCTCAACCTACATGCCAACAAAACGAAGACATGAGAGGTTTCTTTTGAATGCAAGGCTTAGTTGTCCAGTAACCTGGACGAACTAAAGGTTAACCTTTGGGACTAAAAGGGGCTTCTATCACCCCAAAAAGGTTAAAGGTTACCTACTCTACCTATAAGGGGTTTATACTACCCCAAAAAGGTTAAAGCGCGACGTGTGCACAGCAAGTCCCCGGCGTCGAGCGTGAGACATGCTACAAATTAAAGATGCAGAAGTCAGGCGGAAAGCCCGGGGGAAGAGGCAACGACGGATGAGGGGGGATTCGAGTTCCTACTCTACTACTAGGCAAGGTGCTGAGCTTGTTCTTGACCGCCTCTGCCACCTCCAGGGGCGACGCCTCAGCGATGAAGATTGTTGTTTGGGATGTCACCCACTTTACTAACAGTCCTTAGTTGGGATGATAGTAGCCCCTATGATAATCCCTATTATAAAGACTGTTAGTTTATAGGGGAACATCCCAAACTGTTGTATTTATACAATCCCCTCGTACTTCTCCGACGCGACCCTTTGGCTGCTTCGGGTCTCGTTGAAGATCTGCCAGGAATACGGATACCAGCACCCACGCCGCTGGTAAAGAACTCGGGCACAATTCCAACGAAGGAGAACGAGGTTTGAACCTTCATGCAGTAATGCTTGGTAGCCCAGTAGCCGTGGGTACCATTTTGTTGTTGGTTGCCTAGAAGGGAACCTAGATCCCAAAAACGGCAGAAGGGCACCACTGGGATGCCAAGAACATAGAACAGCCAACAGACATCGCGGAAATGAATATCTCATCGTCGAAAGAATGTGATGTAACCCCCCCCCCCCCCCACCCCAAACCCTTTTGAACCCGGGCTGAGCTCCCGAACCTGAATCCTAAATCCTCAGCCCTAATCCCTAAACCCTACAGCCTAAACCGACTTGCGTGCTGCCGTCCGGGCACAAACGCCGCCGATTCCTGCCCAGGAGCTTCGGGCACCTTGGGGGCAAACACCAAAAGTTAAGGGCAGATTTCGGGTTCAGGGTTTAGGGTTTAGGGCTGAGGGTTTAGGGGTTTACCTAGAAGCCCAATATCCACAAAACCCTCACGCCCCGGAGTAAGGGTTCCCGGGGTTTAGGGTTCCGGGTTCAGGGTTCAGGGTTTAGGGATTCCGAGTCTCGGGCGTTTTTGGGCTGTAGGGTCCACATACAGTTTCGGGCTTCAACATAGAGTTTAGGGTTTAGGGTTTAGGGTTTAGGATTTAGGGTTTAGGGTTTAGGGTTTAGGGTTTAGGGTTTAGGGTTTAGGGTCCTCAGAATAAGAGTGGTTTGTACTGCGCACGCCCACACGCCCCACTCCGGCAGGGACTAGTCGAAGCTTCTCTGGGATCTTCAACAAAGATAGGGTTTGGGGTTTAGGGTTTAGGGTTTGGGGTTTAGGGTTTAGGGTTTAGGGTTTAGGGTTTAGGGTTTAGGGTTTAGGGTTTAGGGTTCCGTGGGTAGAGCAAGACCTGGGAACTCCGGGCTTAGGGTTTAGGGTTTAGGGTTTAGGGTTTAGGGTTTAGGGTTTGGGGTTTAGGGTTTCGGGTTTAGGGTTTAGGGTTTAGGGTTCGGGGTTCCAAGGTCTCCAACACTAGTCAAGCTGCCCAACCCCCCCCCCCTCCACTGCTCAAGAAGTGGTCAGGCAAACCCGTATGGACTAACTCAGTCAGAACATGCCGGGAGTACTTTGGAGCGTTCTCTGGGGAGAAACACTCCTCTAAATAGGAAGTTCGTCCAAGACAGGTACCCGTACACTCACTCGTGCCCTGCTCCCGACTCTTACTGGACCATACAGAGCAACCATGAACTACAAAACCTGACTAAAGCGGAGGAACCCAAACTGCTACACAACCTAGGAGCATCAATCCAAAACGGGTCCCGAAATGCCACCCTAAACCCTAAACCCTAAACCCGAAACCCTAAACCCTAAACCCTAAGCCCTAAACCCTGAACCCTCTAAACCCATGCCTGCGCTTGCTCTGCGCCCTGCGTCTTTAGGGCCTCAAGGGGCTCCGCCGCCGTCTGGGGGTTTGGGGTTCAGGGTTTAGGGCTTATGGTTTGGGAGATTTTGAGGGGACTTGAGTGGTTCAAGGTTGGGCTGAGGGAGATGTGTTAAGCTCAAACCCACTTCTGAGACGCCTTCAGCAGTGTGCTGACACCTTCCCAAAGCATTTATGAATATTCAAAGAGCCCCAAAATACCCCCTTAACTAAGGAATATACCTGAATTTCTACAGGGATCCTGAGTATGATATCAAGGTCTCTTCCATTCTATTCCTGAACGAAGGGGTCTTTGGGCCCTTTGGGGAATTCAAAGGTGGATTCGGGTGTCAGGGTTTAAGGGGATTTTGGGGCTTCGCACACACCCCCCTCCCCCCCCCCCCCCCCCCCCCCCCCCCCCCCCCCCCCCCCCGCCTGCGCGAATGCCAAGGTCAGGGTCCTGAGCCAGGGCGGCACCTGACGGATGGGTTTAGGGTTTAGGGTTTCGGGTTTAGGGTTTCGGGTTTAGGGTTTCGGGTTTCGGGCAGAGGAGCGAAAGTACATTGCAGGAACCCGGCGGGGGCAATTAAACCCCAAACCCTTACACCCGGTTTCAACCAGAAGCTCTCTGACGTGCCCCCCAAAACCCTAAACCCTAAACCCCAAACCTCATGGGACTCTACCCCCCTCAAGTCGTGCTCTTGGTGTTGGGGACCCTTTCAAAGATCGCCTAAGGGATTGTAAGGGCCATATCAGGAGTACCATGAGGGAACCTCTTAGGGGTACATGCTTAGGGTTCCGAGGATGACTTCCTTGAAACCGAAACACCGCAAACACCCTGGATCAAAAGCGTCCGCCTCTCCACGGACTTGCAGTGCCTGAGGGTACGTTGGGGTTTAGGGACACGAGGGTTTCGGGTTGAGGGTTTAGGGTCCTCAACCTAAGCCCTAAACCCTAAACCCTAACCCCCAAACCCTAGAACCCAAACCCCAAACCTCAAACCCTAAACTCTAAAATCATAGATAGGGCTTGGGGCTCTTCCAGGGTTCAATTCTTCCCCTTTCCTAGTTAAGAGTTTTTTGCTTGCCTCCCACCTAGCTGAACTGAAGTCCACTTTGCAGGGCATGCGGTATATGGCATGTTTAGGACGAGACACGACCAGAGAAGTTCGGGCAGAGAGCTTGGCTGCTTCTCCAAGCTTCGAAATGCCTGCAGACCCGCGAAATCGACCAACATCTTCCACCCAAGAATTCTAAAACCGCAGGCTGACTCTCAAGGATTTTGTCAGCCCTAAGCAACCGAAGCGCAGACGACCCCAGCAAACCCACGAAATCTTACGAAAATCGGCGCCCACTTGTCTTGGTAGCCCAGTACCCCTATGTTTTCACCAGGGCACCCTTTTTGGGCTTGGTTACTTTAGATGGGAACCTTTAAACCCTAAACCCTAAACCCTAAACCCTAAACCCTAAACCCTAAACCCTAAACCCTAAACCAACAAAAAAAAAACGAAGAGGGCACCACTGGGCTACCAAGTTGTTGCCTGCCGGGCCAACAGCACCAGCTGCGCAGCGACATCTGAGGCGGTCCGGGTCCTGACCGCGGTTTAGGGTTTAGGGTTTAGGGTTTAGGGTTTAGGGTTTAGGGTTTAGGGTTTAGGGTTTAGGGTTTAGGGTTTAGGGTTTAGGGTTTAGGGGGAGAAAAGTCTGGACTTCCAACTCTAAATTGCCGGGTTCCTTTCGGAGCATCCTAACAACAAACTCTATTTTTTGCATCTGGTCAGCTTATTTAGGGAACCCGATAAACCGCGTGAGAGACATACATCATGCGGCCAGGCGGCGCTGAAATCTTTGTACACAAGCACCCTAAACTTGAAACACCAAATCCTAAACTCCAAGCTGTCTCTTCGCTCAACGGGCATCAAGTAGGCCAGTTGCGCCTTGCGTGCCTTGTCAGCAGCACCCTACACTCCCTGAACCCCCTGACCCCCAAAACCCCCTGACCCTCCTTCAACCGCACCCACGACTTTGCTGGGCCCATTTCCTCCACCAGATACCCGAAACTAAACCCTAAACCCTAGTCCCTAAACCCTAAACCCTAAACCCTAAACCCTAAACCCTAAACCCTATTCCCTCAACCCCAAACCCTAAACCCATCCATCAGGTTGCTGGGCTTCTGTCCTCCACAGAAATACCCTAAATCCTAAGCCCTAAGCCCTAAGCCCTAAGCCCTAAGCCCTAAGCCCTACCCAAAGAGCCCAATATTTTGCTTATTTAAGGAATATTCATTAAATCATATAGGATCCTTAATATGATTTAAGGTATATTCTTTAATTAAGCAATATTGGGCTCTTTGGGTAAGCCCTACACCCTAAACCCTACACCCAAAGAGTGCCCAACCACCCGAGATTCCCGGGATGCCCCACGAAGCTTCCTGGCCACTTCCCGCCACCGCGCCCGGAAATCTGCGGCCTCGGGGCAGGCCACCGAAACCCACCGCAAAGCTTTAGTTTGGGGGGTTTAGGGTTTAGGGTTTAGGGCTTAGGGTTTAGGGCTTGGGGCTTAGGATTGTGAATTGGGCGTGAAGTCGTGAAAACTCTAGAGACACGTACGAGGATTCTTGGGGGCTTGAGGTTTTGCGGGTGATGCCACAGGTGGGTTTTTTGGGGTCTAGGGAGGGCCACTTACAGGCTTCCGGTACCCCTCCCCCTGCTGGTTGAGAGGGTTTAGGGCTTCGGGTTTAGGGTTTAGGGTTTAGGGTTTAGGGTTTAGGGTTTAGGGTTTAGGGTTTAGGGTTTGGGTTAGGGTTTAGGGTTCTTTTTTGCCACCCGTCTAGCAGAGAGAATGCTTTGCGCGCAATACTCCAGCAGCCCAACTTTACGACATGTTCAGAAACAGGGGTTGTTCAGGTTACTTGCGGGTTCACCAACAAGCCACGAAAAGGGAACCTCAAGCATCCCCAAACTCAGGCCAAGTAAACTGTTATCTACCTGGCTTGAAATCAATTCTCTCTAGGGCTAGGGTTTAGGGTTACCTACTATTTGCTTAAGAACCCCAAAAGAACACAGTAGTCCCTTTCCTACCCTTATAAGGGAGAATGTGTCTTTGTTGTTTGGGGGTTTCTTAAGCAAGTAGTACCCAAAGAGCCCAATATTGCTTAATTAAGGAATATACCTTAATTAAATCATATTAAGGATCCCTATATGATTTAAGGAATATTCCTTAATTAAGCAATATTGGGCTCTTTGGGTAGTTTAGGGGAAACGATCGGGGCTCATCGAGATCCCCGTGCCTCCTCGCCGCCCTGCATGTTAACTCCCGCATCCCCCCCGTTCTGAGTGTCTGAACCCCACTCCTAGACCCTAAACCCTAAACCCTAAACCCGAAACCCTAAACCCCTGGCAGATCCCTTCAAGGGTTCCGAAGAATGACCCAGGAGTTTCGGGCTCTACTTGGGGTTGGATTCTCCCAGGATTCCAGGATTCTGGGTTTAGGGTTTAGGGTTTAGGGTTTAGGCTTTAGGCTTTAGGCTTTAGGGTTTAGGGTTTAGGGTTTAGGGTTTAGGGTTTAGGGTTTAGGGTTTAGGGTTTAGGGTTTAGGGTTCTTGGTGCCCAACCCTCCACAAACCTGAACCTCAATCTGTTATTGCCGGGACCTCCTCTTGCAGGTCCAAGGACGGATGCGCGAGCCTCCAAACGGTGGGGGGGGGCTTTGGGAGAGTCATTTTTTACAGGGTTTGGGGGGTTCATCTGAGATATCTGAGCAGCTGCTGCTCTGGCCGTGCCCGAGCACGCATCATGAGCATCAAGCATGGGCATCCGCTTCATGGTTGGCGGCCCGCGCTGGGCCAAAGCCTGAGCAGCTGATGCTCATGATGCTCGCTTGGCGGCCCGTGTTGGGGCAAAGCCTGAGCAGCTGATGCTCATGAGCTCGCTTTGGCGGCCCGTGCCGGGGGCAAAGCCTGAGCAGCTGATGCTCAAGATGCTCGCTTGGCGGCCTACGCGGGTGTAGAGTTTAGGATTTTGGGCGGCCCCGAATTGGTGTAGAGTCGCTCCAAGGTTTAGGGCTTAGGGCTTAGCGTGCTGGGGCAAAGCCTGAGCAGCTGATGCTCATGATGCTCGCTTGACGGCCCGGGCTGGGCAGCTGATGCTCATGATGCTCGCTTGGCGGCCCGGGCAAAGCTTTGCCCCAGCCCGGGCCGCCAAGCGAGCATCATGAGCATCAGCTGGTCAGGCCTGAGCGGCTGATGTTCATGATGCTCGCTTGGCGGCCCGGGCTGGGGCAAAGCCTGAGCGGCTGATGCTCATGATGCGCGCTTGGTGGCCGGGGCTGGGGCAAAGCCTGAGCGGCTGATGCGGCCCGGGCTGGGGCAAAGCCTCAGCAGCTGATGCTCATGATGCTCGCTTGGCGGCCCGGGCTGGGGCAAAGCCTGAGCGGCTGATGCTCATGATGCTCGCTTGGCGGCCCGGGCTGGGGCAAAGCCTGAGCAGCTGATGCTCATGATGCTCGCTTGGCGGCCCGGGCTGGGGCAAAGCCTGAGCAGCTGATGTTCATGATGCTCGCTTGGCGGCCCGGGCTGGGGCAAAGCCTGAGCAGCTGATGCTCATGATGCGCGCTTGGTGGCCGGGCTGGGGCAAAGCCTGAGCGGCTGATGCTCATGATGCTCGCTTGGTGGCCCGGGCTGGGGCAAAGCCTGAGCGGCTGATGCTCATCATGCTCGCTTGGCGGCCCGGGCTGGGGCAAAGCCTGAGCAGCTGATGCTCATGATGCTCGCTTGGCGGCCGGCGGCCCGTGCTGGGGCAAAGCCTGACCAGCTGATGCTTATGATGCTCGCTTGGCGGCCCGCGGCCCGGGCTGGGCAAAGCCTGAGCAGCTGATGCTCATGATGCTTGGCGGCCCGTGCTGGGGCAAAGCCTGGAGCAGTAGTAGGGGGGTATTTGAACCTCCCTCCTGTAAAAGCTGTAAGGGTTTAAAGGTTTGGTAGTGGACCCGAAGCATGGACCCTTAACACCCTAACATACGCTGTATATCCTTAACCCTAAACCATAAACGCTTTTTTTTAAACCCAGACTCCTGAAGTCAGCTAACCCTAAACCCTAAACCCTAAACCCTAAACCCTAAACGCTATAATACTGGCCCCTACTTCGCATCCCTATAAACAAGTGTAAGGGACAATACTAAGGGCCCATGGTTCCAACCATTTGTTTAGGGTTTAGGGTTTAAGGGGTCAGGGTTTAGGGTTTAGGGTTTAGGTTTTGGGGTTTAGGGTTTAGGGTTTAGGGTTTAGGGTTTAGGGTTTAGGGTTTAGGGTTTCATGGTTTAAGGGAAGTATTTAAATGGACTCTACCTGGGACCCCCAAGGGACCCTCGCTAAAAATCCTGTAAGGGAATACCCAATAGAAAATCAGGGCCATTTTCAGAGTATATAAAGGGAACCTCTTAGGGGTACATCCTTAAGAAATCCCTTTGAAGTCATCAGCATTTGTGTTTACGTCTTCTTCTGACCTTTTCGGCATTCACCAAGCCTCTGGATGGAAAACTGGGTTTCGGCGTTTTCAAGGTTTTTGGATTTGGGGTTTATGGGGTCTAAACGATACAGTTAAGAGCAGCTGCTGCTCATGATGCTCGCTTGGCGGCCCGTGCTGGGGCAAAGCCTGACCAGCTGATGCTCATGATGCTCGCTTGGCGGCATGGGCTGGGGCAGCGCCTGACAAGCTGATGCTCATGATGCTCGCTTGGCGGCCCGTGTTGGGGCAAAGCCTGAGCAGCTGATGCTCATGATGCTCGCTTGGCGGCCCGTGCCGGGGGCAAAGCCTGAGCAGCTGATGCTCAAGATGCTCGCTTGGCGGCATGGGCTGGGGCAGCGCCTGACAAGCTG
>CAJNDS010000156.1:125000-140000 GCA_905221605.1 Symbiodinium natans
TCGCAAGGAAAAAAATGTTGATTTATTGTTGGCCACTAAGGAGTTCGTTTGAAGCCAAATCGTCCATGCCTCCAACTCCAACCGCCCCTTCACCGGCAGGAGCAATGATGCTCGCTTGGCGGCCCGGGCTGGGGCAAAGCCTGAGCGGCTGATACTCATGATGCTCGCTTGGCGGCCCGGGCTGGGGCAGGCTGATACTCATGATGCTCGCTTGGCGGCCCGGGCTGGGGCAAAGCCTGAGCGGCTGATGCTCGCTTGGTGGCCCGGGCTGGGGCAAAGCCTGAGCGGCTGATGCTCATGATTCTCGCTTGGCGGCCCGGGCTGGGGCAAAGCCTGAGCAGCTGATGCTCATGATGCTCGCTTGGCGCGGCCCGGGCTGGGCAAAGCCTGAGCGGCGAGCTCGCTTGGCGGCCCGGGCTGCGGGCAAAGCCTAAGTGGCTGATGCTCATGATGCTCGGTTGGCGGCCCGGGCTGGGGCAAAGCCTGAGCGGCTGATGCTCGCTGTTGATGCTCATGATGCTCGCTTGGCGGCCCGGGCTGGGGCAAAGCCTGAGCGGCTGATGCTCATGATGCTCGCTTGGCGGCCCGGGCTGGGGCAAAGCCTGAGCGGCTGATGCTCATGATGCTCGCTTGGCGGCCCGGGCTGGGGCAAAGCCTGAGCGGCTGATGCTCATGACGCTCGCTTGGCGGCCCGGGCTGGGGCAAAGCCTGAGCGGCTGATGCTCATGATGCTCGCTTGGCGGCCCGGGCTGGGGCAAAGCCTGACAGCTGATGCTCATGATGCTCGCTTGGCGGCCCGGGCTGGAGCAAAGCCTGAGCGGCTAATGCTCATGATGCTCGCTTGGCGGCCCGGGCTGGGGCAAAGCCTGAGCGGCTGATGCTCATGATGCTCGCTTGGCGGCCCGGGCTGGGGCAAAGCCTGATGCGGCTGCTTGTGATGCTCGCTTGGCGGCCCGGGCTGGGGCAAAGCCTGAGCGGCTGATGCTCATGATGATGAGCGGCTGCTTGGCGGCTGGGGCAAAGCCTGAGCGGCTGATGCTCATGATGCTCGCTTGGCGGCCCGGGCTGGGGCAAAGCCTGAGCGGCTGATGCTCATGATGCTCGCTTGGCGGCCCGGGCTGGGGCAAAGCCTGAGCGGCTGATGCTCATGATGCTCGCTTGGCGGCCCGGGCTGGGGCAAAGCCTGAGCGGCTGATGCTCATGATGCTCGCTTGGCCCCGGGCTGGGGCCTGAGCGGCTGCTCGCTCGCTGGCGGGCTGGGGCCGGCCTGCGGGGGCTGAAAGCCTGAGCGGCTGATGCTCATGATGCTCGCTTGGCGGCCCTGGGCAAAGCCTGAGCGGCTGAATGAGCTTGGCGGCCCGGGCTGGGGCAAAGCCTGAGCGGCTGATGCTCATGATGCTCGCTTGGCGGCCCGGGCTGGGGCAAAGCCTGAGCGGCTGATGCTCATGACGCTCGCTGGCGGCCCGGGCTGGGGCAAAGCCTGAGCGGCTGATGCTCGGGCGGCCCGGGCTGGGGCAAAGCCTGAGCGGCTATGCTCATGATGCTCGCTTGGCGGCCCGGGCTGGGGCAAAGCCTGAGCGGCTGATGCTCATGATGCTCGCTTGGCGGCCCGGGCTGGGGCAAAGCCTGATGCGATGCTTGGCGCAAAGCCTGAGCGGCTGATGCTCATGATGCTCGCTTGGCGGCCCGGGCTGGGGCAAAGCCTGAGCGGCTGATGCTCATGATGCTCGCTTGGCGGCCCGGGCTGGGGCAAAGCCTGAGCGGCTGATGCTCATGATGCTCGCTTGGCGGCCCGGGCTGGGGCAAAGCCTGAGCGCTCATGATGCTCGCTTGGCGGCCCGGGCTGGGGCAAAGCCTGAGCGGCTGATGCTCATGATGCTCGCTTGGCGGCCCGGGCTGGGGCAAAGCCTGAGCGGCTGATGCTCATGATGCTCGCTTGGCGGCCCGGGCTGGGGCAAAGCCTGAGCGGCTGATGCTCATGATGCTCGCTTGGCGGCCCGGGCTGGGGCAAAGCCTGAGCGGCTGATGCTCATGATGCTCGCTTGGCGGCCCGGGCTGGGGCAAAGCCTGAGCGGCTGATGCTCATGACGCTCGCTTGGCGGCCCGGGCTGGGGCAAAGCCTGAGCGGCTGATGCTCGTGATTCTCTCTTGGCGGCCCTGGCTGGGGCAAAGTCTGAGCGGCTGATGCTCATGATGCTCGCTTGGCGGCCTGGGCTGGGGCAAAGCCTGAGCGGTTGATGCTCATGATGCTCGCTTGGCGGCCCGGGCTGGGGCAAAGCCTGAGCGGCTGATTCATGATGCTCGCTTGGCGGCCCGGGCTGGGGCAAAGCCTGAGCGGCTGATGCTCATGATGCTCGCTTGGCGGCCCAGGCTGGGGCAAAGCCTGAGCGGCTGATGCTCATGATGCTCGCGTGGCGGCCCGGGCTGGGGCAAAGCCTGAGCGGCTAATGCTCATGATGCTCGCTTGGCGGCCCGGGCTGGGGCAAAGCCTGAGCGGCTGATGCTCATGATGCTCGCTTGGCGCAAAGCCTGAGCGGCTGATGCTCATGATGCTCGCTTGGCGGCCCGGGCTGGGGCAAAGCCTGAGCGGCTGATGCTCATGATGCTCGCTTGGCGGCCCGGGCTGGTGCAAAGCCTGAGCGGCTGATGCTCATGATGCTCGCTTGGCGGCCCGGGCCAGGGCAAAGCCTGAGCGGCTGATGCTCATGATGCTCGCTTGGCGGTCTGGGCTGGGGCAAAGCCTGAGCGGCTGATGCTCATGATGCTCGCTTGGCGGCCCGGGCTGGGGCAAAGCCTGAGCGGCTGATGCTCATGATGCTCGCTTGGCGGGACAAAGCCTGAGCGGCTGATGCTCATGATGCTCGCTTAGCGGCCCGGGCTGGGGCAAAGCCTGATGCTCATGATGCTCGCTTGGCGGCCCGGGCTGGGGCAAAGCCTGCGCGGCTGATGCTCATGATGCTCGCTTGGCGGCCCGGGCCAGTGAGGCGCATGCTGGCTCGTGCTCGTGCCGCTCCAGGGCGCATCATGCGGTCCTTTTTACAAACGTGCCATACTAATATCAGGGATCCAAAACAGCAGACCCCTTAACCCTAAACCCAAAACCCAAAACCCCAAACCCAAAACCCTAGTTTCTAATTTTGAGGCCTCTTAGGGCCTTAGGACACTGAGCCTCTTCATCTCCTCCTCCACTTCTGCTTCAGCTCGATCCGACAGCTTCGCCTGGGGGTTTTAGGGTTCAGGGTCGTAGGGTTTAGGGTTTAGGGTTTAGGGTTTAGGGTTTAGGGTTTAGGGTTTAGGGTTTAGGGTTCAGGTTTCAGGATTCAGGGTTCAGGGTTTAGGGCTCAGGGTTTGGGATTTCGGGTTTAAGGACAAGTGTCTCAAAATCGCTACGCTCCACCCTCGAGGTCTGCCCTGCCGGCCCCTCTGAAACCCAAACCTTTTTTCGAATTTCAGGCTCCTAAACCCTAAACCCTAAACCCTAAACCCTTAACCCTAAACCCTAAACCCTAAACCCTAAACCCAAAACCCAAAACCCTAAGCACACCCCGGTGGTTTAGGGTGTCGGGTTTAGGGTTTCGGTGGTTCGTTTGCCACCTGCTGAGGTGACCCCCTCTGAGGCCACTCCGCAGGGTTTTCGGGTTTAGGGTTTAGGGTTTGTGGTGTAGGGTTTAGGGTTTAGGGTTTAGGGTTTAGGGTTTAGGGTTTAGGGTTTAGGGTTTAGGGTTTAGGGGTTAGGGCTTAGGGCTTAGGGTTTAGGGTTTAGGGTGTAGCATTGGTCAGCTGATCGCAAAAGTGTGAAGACATGCCCACCCCGAGGCCACCCAAACAATACTCATCACGAAACCAAGCCGGAGCCGGCCAAAGCCAAGCCAGCCATTCAAATTTCACATATCGAACATGTTCAGAGCACACTAAGATAAAACACTGCGAATGCTTGGGACATTTGCGAGTCGTGAACTCTTGCCGAACTTGAGGCGAGCTGTTGGCGATTTCTTGGGGGGTCACTTGGGAACAGTGGCTGATTGGGACGCTAGGACATTTGCGACTTTGAGGGGGTGCCAAGGGTGTCCCTTGACTTCGGAGGTCACTTGGGGGCAGAAGGCAAAGGAGCCCCCCCCTCAGGTTTTGCGCAGGGGACGGTCTGGGCCGCAGGGCCCTCTCACATTTCTATTCCAGGGCGTGAAGAGTCTCCGGGTTTTGCAAGAATCTCCCCCCACGCCGAAGCTCACTTGGCCAGAGAACGAATTTCAGGGCTTCCTGTAAGCTCCAGGACCGGACATGTGCGACTTTGAGGGGGTGCCAAGGGTGCCCTTGACTTCGGAGGTCACTTGGGGGCGGAAGGCAAAAGAGCCCCCCGCTCAGGTTTTGCGCAGGGGACGGCCTGGGCCGAAGTGCCCTCTCACAGAAAATTCCATGGCGTGAAGAGTCTCCAGGTTTTGCAAGAATCTCCCCCCACGCCGAAGCTCACTTGGCCAGAGAACGAAACTCACTAGAGCGGTCAAAGCGAGGGCTTTCAGGGCTTCCTGTAAGCTCCAAAACCTTCTTTGGCAGCCTTCTGCCTTCTGGAAGGGTTTAAGGCCCCCTGCTTACTGGGAGGGTTTAAGGTCCCCTCTGCCTACTGGTTCAGGCCCCCTGCTTTTTGGGACTACTGGAAGGGTTTGAGGCCACCCTGCTTAAGGCCCCTGCCCGCTGGAAGGGTTTAAGGCCCCCCTGCTGACTGGGAGGGTTTAAGGTCCCCCTGCCTACCCTGCTTTCTGGGAAGGGCCCCCCTGCTGGGTTGAGGTGGCAGTAAAGGGGAAGGACCCCCCCCCACCTGGGGTTTAGTAACTGAGACGAGCTAGGCGGCCTGGCAGGCTCTGCAGCCTAGCAGAGCCTGCCGTGGTCTCGCTGAGCGCTCGACTGCGCCCGCCTACCCCAACAGAGGTGAGAGGGGTGGCGATCGGGTTTAGGGTTTAGGGTTTGGGGTCTGGGGTCTGGGGTCTGGGGTTTGGGGTTTGGGGTTTGGGGCTTAAGGCTCAGGGTTTTGGGTGTTGGGTTTCTGCCTTTGGGTTTGGGGTCCCAAACTACCCGCAACTCGTTCCTCACAAGTTGGCTTGCAAAGCCCTTGGTGAAGCTACACTTGTGCCATGGCTCGGAGGGTGGGGTTGCCCATGCTTTGGGAATTCCTGGGTTCCTGAACCCTAAACCCTAAACCCGAAATCCTAAACCCCAAACCCTAAACCTCCCAACTGCGACGAAAGATCCATCTCCGTCAAGGGGCTAGATACACCTTCTCCGCCCTCTCCTGCAGGCGGTGAAGCTCTGCAAGGGCCTCAGAAACTCACCATCGAGCTCACCATAACACCTAAACCCTACACCCTAAACCCTAAACCAAACCCCCTCTCTCTGGCATCACAACCTTGTTTAGGAGTTGAAGATGCTTCTCAAAATCCTCCCAAACCAAGAACTGGTTTCAAGATCAGACCCCAAGCGCGAAACACCCTCAACCCTAAACCCTTAACCCTCAACCTTCAACCCGAACCCTCAACACTAACCCTAAACCCTAAACCTAAACCCCAAAAGAAACTCGTGATTGAGGCAGTTGGGGGCCATAGATGCCTTCGGCTTTCTGCTGGCCTCCTCCAGGGTTGAGGGTTGCGTGTTCATTGACCCTAAACCCTAAACCCTAAACCCTAAACCCTAAACCCTAAACCCTAAACCCTAAACCCTTAACCCTTAAACCCTAAACCCTAAACCCTAAACCCTACCCCCTAAACAGTAAACCCAGACAAGTGAACCAAAGGGGCCCCGTTCTGGCCCCCGATGATGAGGCCGAACTTGAACTTGTTGAAGCCTGGGAGTGGGAAAAAGCCATGCCCAGCCCGGAACCTTTTTGCAAACGGATCTTTTGCGATGGGAGGGGGGGGGGGGTAGTTTAGGGTTTAGGGTTTTTCTGGTTTAGGGTTTCGGGTTTAGGGTTTAAGGTTTAGGGCTTAGGGTTCAGGGTTGGGATGTACCCCCTTATACTAACGATCCTTAATAGGGATTAAACGAGGGGGCACTTTAATCCCTTCTCAGGACTGTCAGGGAAAGGGGGAACATCCCAACTACCCAGGTTTATGGTTTAGGGCTTTGCGTTTTAGCGTTTAGAGTTTAGATTGGGGCCTTAGGGCTTTAGGCTTGAGGGTTGAGAGTTTAAAATCTTGGATGCCAAGAAATACCGCACTCCAACAGAACGAGTATCCGGAGAACTAGAGGGCGCCGCAAAAGCCGTGTTCCCTGCGCCTAACCCTAAACCCCAAACCCTAAACCCCAAACCCTAACCCCAACCTGTACCCTGCACCCTTTGCAAAAAGGTTCAGTGCTTAGCCCACTCACTCCAGCCGGTCCAAGAAGGGTTTGGGGCTTTGGGGTTGGGGATTTAGGCTGCTTGTTGTTTGTGTTGACCCTTGCCGAGCCTGGCACCCTCAGTCCTTAACCCCAGGATTTAGGGTTTAGGGTTCAGGGTTCAGGGTTCAGGGTTTAGGGTTTAGGGTTTAGGGTTTAGGGTTTAGGGTTTAGGGTTTAGGGTTTAGGGTTTAGGGTTTAGGGTTTGCTGTGATAAGGCGTAGATGCTGTGAAGGTTAGGTTTCGGAACAAGCTCGAAAGCTTCGTGAGGAGCGAAGAGCAGCTTTGGCCCGATTGTGGAGGGCCGGAGGCAGGTTCAAAGGGCTTAAGCGCCGCCCCCCAACGCAGGGGGGCGGCCTCGGCCCTGAGTTTAGGGTTCAGGGTTTAGGGTTTAGGGTTTAGGGTTTAGGGTTTAGGGTTTAGGGTTTAGGGTTTAGGGTTTAGGGTTTAGGGTTTAGGGTTTAGGGTTTAGGGTTTAGGGTTTAGGGTTTAGGGTTTAGGGTTTAGGGTGTGTCAGGGGAGGGCGCGCGCTCGGATGTGAAACACCCCGGGCCGCGCGCTCGCGTTGCCCGTCAACCCACCCCGGCCACCCAAACTATACTCTATTAGGGTTTAGGGTTTATGGAATTTTTTTTCTTGTGCTCTGATGCTTGCTTTGATGTTTTAAAAGTTGCGCTGTTGGGGTTGAAGCTGGGGTTGGGGGTAGCCTCGGCCCTTTCGGCCCTTCGGCGTATCAGGGCCCGTAGAGGCCCTTATTTATTTGAAGGCACGGGCATGCTGGGGTCCCCCTTCTTTTAGGGGGCCTTTTGAAGCCTTTTGAAGCATTTTTGTGGCTCTTGGGTAAAAAAAGAACATTTTTCATTGCGGGCAGGGGTGCCTAAAAACAATGTTTTCAATATTCAAAAATCGCATTTTTCATTGTGGGCACGGACAAATCTTGTAGTCCCCCTTCTTTTCCTGCAATGGCGGAGCCTTGATTGGGGGGCCCTTAGTAGGGGTGTTTTGGCAGGTCATGGTTCCGAAATTTTGGGTCTGGAGGGGGGCTTGGGTCGGCCCGAGGCCCTTGGCCCGGCAAGGCCTTTGGCCAAGGAAGGGTCTTTGGCGCGGCAAGGCCCGGCAAGGCCCTTGACCCGCCAAGGCCCTTGGCCCTTGGCCCGGCAAGGCCCTTGACCCGGCAACGCCCTTGGCCCCACAACCCGCAAGGCGCAAGGCCCCGGTAAAGTCCTTGGCCGAGGCCGCCAAGGCCCTTGGCCCGGCAAGGCCCTTCCCTTGGCCCGGCAAGGGTTTGCCCGGCAAGGGCCCTTGCCTTGGCGGCCCTGAAGGCCCGGGTTGGGGGGGCCCTTTTGGACTGGGGGCCAAAACCCCCGTTGGGCCCTGGGTTTGGTGGGGGGGGTTTTGCTCGGAACGGCCTTGGTTGGGGGGGCCTTGCTGGGGGCTTGGCGCCAAGAGGCCTTTGGTTTTGGGGGGGGCCTTTGGCTCTTGGCCGGGGCAGGGGCCCTTCGCCCGGGGGCTCCCTTGGCCCGGGGGGCCCTTGGCCCGGGGGCGGATCCAGTGAAAAAGCCCAAAATCACGAAATTGAGCAACCAGCCTGAACCCCCTCGCCAGCCTCCTGGTCCAGGAATCCAGCCACCGGGGCCAGGGTTGCCCAGGGGGGGGGGGGGCCGGCAAACCCTGAACCCAAAACAGCTACGCTGAAGGTGGTCTGGGTGCCGGCCATCCTTAGCCGAGTACTAACGTTGTCGTAAAAAAGGCCGATGTCCGTTGGCCTGTCCAGGACAGACGGTGAGGCTTAACCCTCACCTTTCCGTTTCTCTTTTCGCTTGGGCGCTCGGGCTGTAAGGCCCTCGGCCGAGCGTTCGGGGTCTGTCGCTCGACGGAAGCGACCCCTCACTTAGTTTAGGGTTTAGGGTTTAGGGTTTAGGGTTTAGGGTTTAGGGTTTAGGGTTTAGGGTTTAGGGTTAGGGTTTAGGGTTCCTATAGTCCAAAACAGAAAGCCTGCACAACAAAACCCAGAAGTCCGCCGGCTTGCGTGGAAATTTTGCTATGGCCCTTTTGGGGGGAGGGCCTCTCTTCTCGTCCGTGCCCTATACTTCAGGGTACCAAAAAACACCCACAATCTCGGGACACCCTAGACCTCAACCCTAAACCCTAAACCAAACCCTAAACCCTAAACCCTAAACCCTAAACCCTAAACCCCCTTGAACCAGCACCTTAAACCAGCTAAGGGGCTCACACCGCAGTCGGAAAGGTGCATACCTGGGGGAGTAGGGAGCTTCGAGGAATTCAGGGTTCGAAGGGGAGTGTGCTCAAGTGCCCTGCATTCTTGGGGCTTACTGGGATGCTCTGCCTTTAAGGCTTCGGGCTTTAGGGGGGCGAATTTGGGGGGGTAGGGCTGTCTTGGTGTAAAAAAGAGGGTTCTGAAGGGGCTTTTGGCCAGCCACCTAACCGCCTTCCGAGGGCATGCGTTAGCCAAATACAAGACTCTTGGGTTGTCAAAGAGGGTTCAGGGTTCCAGGGTTTAGGATTTAGGGTTTAGGGTTTAGGTTTCAGAGTTTCGGGTTTAGGGTTTTAGGTTTCAGAGTTTAGGGTGTAGGGTTCATTTAGGGTTCAGGGTCCCGGGACTGTACGATATTCTTCCCAGGCCTCTGTGCATCAGCCACTGCTCGAAGTCATTGAAGTCGATCTCGCGGGTGAAGTCCTTGGGAAGAAGGGTGTGCGAGCTTCGTCTCCTCCCAAGCTCTGGAGGCCTCATCAAAGGGCCTTCAGAATTGAAATTGGGTTTTGGGGTTATGATTGTATAAAGGGGCCACAAGGGAATACTACTGAGGGAATACTACTAGTCATTATTCCGACCCCTATATTGCATGTTACATCCCAAACAGAATTCACAGAAGTCGGAGAGCTACCCAGATGAACTCCTCGCACCGGCAATCAAGAATGCAGCCGGGCTTCGATGACACCCCCACCGAGATCCGAGGTGGTCACCTTCGGCGGCTAACATGAGGATGAGGATGGCTCACGCCAAGGGGAAGGCGAGGGACAGGTCCTTCAGTGCGTAGGTTGCCAGGTGGAAAAACTAGGCCTTTACAATCGTTCAGAGGCGCCAGGGTAGGCCGACCACAACCAGGATCACAACCAGGAACAGAAGCGACGAGCACCCGAAACTAAACAAGAATCTGCTCGCCACGGCACCCGGTACTCAAAGAGCTGCCCCAAGGCCTGAGCAAGGGTCGGCCCCCTTGAAAGCACGACACCAAGGGCTTAGGGTGGTCATGGCATATGGCATCTGCACTCCACCCGCCCCCACGACGTGGCCCGTCACAGCGCCACCAAACACAGCAAACACACTACGCCAGCAACCCGAAAACCCTAAGTCTTCCAAGAAGTCGACCTTCCACCCGCACCACTATCTGCCGGTGCTGTCAGGTTGCTGCAGAACCTCACGACTCTCACCTTTCAGGAAATCTTCAAACCCTCGACCCTGGAGCCTGAAACCCCGAACGAAAATCTTGGCCCCTCAAACTTGGGATGTTCCCCCTTATACTAATTACTAACAGTCCTTCATAGGGATGAGAGTATCCCCGATTATCGTCCCTATTAAGGACCACCAGCCTCAAAAAAAACTATCAACCCCACCCCCCCAAGCCAGACCCCTGGGAGGATCCAAACGTCATCCCTTTTTGAGGGTTCCTAAGAATGACCCAGTAGTAGTAACATAGGGGGGTACGATTTGGGGGTTCTGCTTTTTGGATCCTCCCACAAGGGGTCTGGGACCAAGCTTCTGAAAGTCGCCTGGGCCCCATCCAGGAGCTGGGTGGCCACCTTTTGCTGAAGGGGGGGAAGGAGAGGCTGGAGTGCTGCGTGTCATTTGGACAGATAGAGAAAAGGGGGAGCAGAAGATCTTGCACAATTCATGGCAACCTCAAAAGATGAAGAGTGTTACAGGCCACTTTGTTGGCAGCGAACCATTTGACAAGAAATCAGGATGCACCGGAAGTAAAATTCCAAATTCTTGTTCGGCCCTCAAACCCTACCCGATAACCCTAACTGGCGGATTAGCCCCGATGATGTGCCGGCTCACCGCGCAGTCGCGTCCCCAAAGAGCCCAATATTGCTTAGTTAAGGAATTTTCCTTAAATCATATGGGGATCCTTAGTGTGATTTAAGGTATATTCCTTAATTAAGCAATATTGGGCTCTTTGGGTGCTCAGATACAGAGACAGCAACCTGAACCCTAAACCCCTCAACTCGATCTAGAGCACTTACGTTGAAACCAAAAGGGCTGCTGAAAGAAAACGCGCGCCCAAACCCTAAACCCTAAACCCTAAACCCATCTGCCTGAAGAGAGTTTATCGGAGCCCATGGCCCAGGACGCACGCGCAGGAGTCGGGGCTCAGGGTGCACAAAACCCTGCCCACCCCCTAAACCCTAAAACCCCACACCCTAAAACCCTAAACCCTAACACCTTAAAACCCTAAAACCCTAAAACCCTAAAACCCTAAAACCCTAAAACCCTAAACCCTAAACCCTAAACCCTAAACCCTAAAACCCTAAAACCCTAAAACCCTACAACCCTAAAACCCTCAACCCTCAACCCTAAAACCCTAAACCCGAAGTGACCCCCGGCCCCCCGTCCAAGACCCGAAACCTCCCACCTCTGCACCGTGGAAGGCCTGCCACCTCCTCGCGGGATTGGCTCTTAGAGCCCTTAACACCTAAAAGGAGATATGGTACCCACCCTATTCTAATCTGTATTAAGGACTGCTAGTTTAAGGGTTTAAGGGGAAGCATCCCAACTCTAGACCCTCTTTTGGGCCGGGAAAACCTCCTTAACCTAAAGCCCTGAACCCTGAACCCTTTTTGGAGCCTTAAAGCCTCCTAGACCCAGGGGATTGTGAAGGAGGAGGAGGGCCCCCCCGAACCCTAAACCCTAAACCCGAAACCCGAAACCCGAAACCCTAAACCCTAAACCCTAAACCCGACTCAGATGCCCAAAAACTTCCTGCGGCCCTCGGCGGACAGTCCTAAAGGGGTCAAGTTGAGGTCTAGTTCAGCGTTTGGGTTTAGGGTGGTTCTGGGGTTTAGGGTTTAGGGTTTGGGGTTTAGGGTTTAGGGTTTAGGGTTTAGGGTTTAGGGTTTAGGGTTTAGGGGGTAGGGTTTAGGGTTTAGGGTTTAGGGGTTAGGGTTTAGGGTTTAGGGTTTAGGGTTTAGGGTTCAGGGTTCAGGGTTCAGGGTTCAGGGTTCAGAGTTCAGGGCTTTGCCATCTGGCGTCGTTTGGGCGTCACCGAACTCAGGCCAGAAAAGCTCGCTCAGGAGCGGGTGCAGCGCGAGCGAGGGCCCAAGCCTGATTCGGGGGCTGCGGGTTTAGGGTTTAGGGTCTAGGATTTAGTGTCTAGGGGTTAGGGTTTAGGGTTTGGGGTTCAGGGTTCAGGGTTCTTTGACACAAGGAGTACTGTCGAATGGATTTACATATTTTCACTAGCTCGCTTCTTCTTCTCTTTCTTTGTCACGTCAGGGGCACGCGCAATCCGCTTCCCAAATCTGTAAACAAAAGCCCTCCCCCCCAGAAGAAAACCTATTTATGCCTGCAAAGTAGCGGTTGGGGCGTTCAAAGTTACTCCGCACTGAAAGCCTGAAGCCTATCAGACCCGAGGGCCCCGATCAGTTCTCCAACCCCAAACCCTCTCCAGGCCCTTCAACGACACAAAAAGCCCTAAGCCCTAGACCCGAAACGCTCGTTCGAAGTAAACATCCCTTAGGAGGTCCTTTGAGAAGGAATCCGACTGCCAACAGGCCAGCATGCTCTCTAATCGAGGAGAATCCACCAGCAAAACCGGCAGCCGGGGATGAAACCCAACCCCTAAACCCTCAAACCCTAAACCCTAAACAACCCCCCCCCCCCCCCCCCCCCCCCCCTCACCCCCAAACCTAACCAAACCCTAACCCCTAAACCCGAAACCCTAAACCCCAAACCCTAAACCCGAAACCCTAAACCCCAAACCCCTAACCCCAAACTCTAAACCCCAAATCCTGAACCCTAAACCCTGCACCATAAGGGGAAGATCCACGAAGGCCCAAGGGCTGGAGGCTTGGCCACTCCTTCACGTCGTACCTCTTCCTGACCAGGGGGATGGGGGAGGGCGGGGGGTTAGTTTAGAGTTTAGGGTTGAGGGTTTTGGGTTTAGGGTTTAAGGTTTAGGCTTTAGGGTGCAGGGTTTAGGGTTTCGACTTTAGGGTTGCTGCGACAATCTGTGTTCTGGCGCTGGGAGGGTTTTAGGGTTTAGGTTTAAGGCGAGCTCTTGCGGTCTGCGGAAGTTGATGCGGAACACCCCAAGCAGATCACCCGAAAACCCTGAACCCTCGACCCTGAAGCGGGAGGCACCCTTAACCCGAAGGCCTGAACCCCCGTCTTCAGACATTGATTGCTCCTACAAAAGAAGGAACCTCCAAGAGATAAAAATAAAAATCAAAAAAAAAGGGCTAAGGGGGCTAAGCTTGTATCGTTCCTACAGCGGAAGCCTCCCCTCACCACAAGCTTTAAGTTCATCCGCTGGCCAGGAAAGCATCCTCATAGCCCAATAACCGTATTAATACAATAAGGGTACCGGTCCTTCACTTTAGTAAGGCAGCCCAGGGTAAGGATACTTAGTAGCCCAGTAACCATACTACAATAAGGGTACCTTCTTTTGGGTTGTTGACCTTACAAGGGAAGCCCAGAACCCCCTAAACCCTAAACCGTAAACCGCAAACCCTAAACCCTAAACCCTAAACCCTAAACCCTAAACCCTAAACCCTGAACCCTAACGTCCGCCTCACGAAGGAGGAGGCCAGGAAGGCCTGCTCCTTAGGGCCATACTGTTCTTAAGGTTTAGGGTTTAGGGTTTAGGGTTTAGGGTTTAGGGTTTAGGGTTTAGGGTTTAGGGTTTAGGGTTTTGAGGGGTTTAGGGTTTTAGGGTTTTTTGGGATCTTAGGGTTTTTAGGGTTTTTAGGGGTTTTTTAGCTGGGTATACAACTCAAGGTTCCCTAATACTCCCTACAACCCCCAAGGTTCCCTCAGCTTCCCTAAGGTTTTGTAAGGTTCCCAGACACCTGGAAGCCCCCTCCCTTAAGAGCCCTATACGGGGACTTTTGGTTGGTGCTTTTTTGGGGATGCTTGCGTGTCGGGTTGCCAGTTTTGACAGCCTGTTGCGTGCGTTGAAACTGACAGGCCTTCTCAACGGTGTGTAGAGCTTTGGGGATTTATGGGTTTAGGGTTTAGGGTATTGGGTGGGGGGGGATCAGAATGGCTGATTGCATCCGACTTTTTGGCTGAGGGTTCAGGGAGCAGTCAAAAACCCCTCACACCCAATCCCCAAGCCCTAAGCCCTAACCCTGCACACCCAAAACCAAAACCCCAAAACAGGCCTGGCAAACACCCTGCCCTGAAGCTTTTTTAGGCCGCATCTGCCCTCAAACCCTAAACCGCTTTTGCCCCCCAAACCCTTTGAACCCTTTTAACCCTCTAAACCCTTTAAACCCTTTAAACCCTTCAAACCCTTTAAACCCTTTAAACCCTTTAAACCCTGTAAACCCTGGCCTAAGAACCCTAAACCCAAGAACCCCAAACCCTTTAAACCCTCGGAACCCTAAACCCTGAAGAAACCCGAGAACCCTGTTTTGCCTCCTGAAGGGAACCCGAAAAGCGCCTAAGGTTTCTGCCCTAAACCCTAAACCCTAAACCCTAAACCCTAAACCCTAAACCCTAAACCCTAAACCCTAAACCCTAAACCCTAAACCCTAAACCCTAAACCCTAAACCCTAAACCCTAAACAAACCCAGGAACCCTTTTTTGCCTCCTGAAGGGAACCTCGGAACCCTTAAGTGTCTTCAGGACAGAGGGCGGCGTCTCTGACGGCCCAGACGGGGCAGAGGGCTCTGAGCGACAGGAGGAACTGGCGGAGCGCCTCTCGCAGGGGACTTAGGGTTTAGGGTTTAGGGTTTAGGGTTTTGGGTTTAGGGCTTAGGGAGTAGGGCTTCAGGCTTCGGGTTCACGGCTTAGGGTTTTTAAGGTTTTGGGGCTTCGGGCCTGGGGCTTGAAAAGTTTGAGGCTTGAGGGGGTTTGGGGTTGAGGGGGGGGGGGGGGGGGGGGGGGTTGGGGTTTAGGGTTTAGGGTTTAGGGTTTAGGGTTTAGGGTTTAGGGTTTAGGGTTTAGGGTTTAGGGTTTAGGGTTTAGGGTCTAGGGTCTAGGGTTTAGGGTTTAGGGTTGAAGCGGGTTTCAGGTTCTAGGGCATGGGATCCTGTACGCAGTTGGCTTGACGGCACGGAGAGAGCCCCAAAGACCCATGGTCTGGGCATGGTTGGTCTGGTCTGGCCATATGACTTGGGGTGTTCCCCCTTCTACCAACAGTCCTTAATAGGGATAACCGTACCCCCTATTTAAAAACTCCCTACTAAGAACAGTTCCTACAAGGTAAAACATCCCAACATGAAAACCCTAAACCCCAAGCCCCAAGCCCTAAACCCCAAACCCCAAACACCAAGCCCCAAAACCCAAAACTCTAATCCCCAAACCCTAAACCCTAAACCCCAAACCCTAAACCCTAAACCCCAAACCCTCAACCCTAAATCCCTCCCGTCCTGCTCCTTCTGCACCAA